>JASDQU010818982.1:46103-65562 GCA_032191745.1 Picea mariana | reverse complement strand
TGCAGTTGAACCAATAGAAATACCCTTGCCATTAGAAGACAAGGATATTTGAATTTATTGATTAAAAAGTACTTTATATAGTTGGCATCATTCAAGCAACCCTTCAATTCATGTTGGGAATACTTGTAAGAAATTTTGTAGATGATCACCTTCTTCTTGTCATGGGAAGGAGGCATCATGGGTGACTAGTGTTGGGGACCGTTCGTGAGGGAAGGATGAGCCAATAGATGGTAGTGATGGTAACCTTGAGGTAAAGAATCACTGTATGGTTCCATGATATGAGTGACAACTCCACATAGAGAACAACATATCAACTTTACCCTCGATGGGAGATGGAACGACTTCTGACAGTCATAGCAATTCATGAGTAATGACATGGACATCACCATTCACATATATTGTTATATAGATCAAATGGTGAGGTAGGTTATAGATCTTGAATATGCAAATCCACGAGGTCACAAAAGGAGAGTCACAAGTCTCTAGATCAAGGAAACAATGCCGCAATTTGAGAATGAAGGCCACGATTTGGAAGTAAATGAAATCCAATCCAATAACAAGAGTTGAGGGACAAAGCTAGGTAGCGGAGAAATGGGAGTTGAATATGTTGTCACACAAGCAAGTAGGGAAGGAAACTCCTACTCCAATACCATATAGTCTAACCCGGATTGTAAATGAGCCTAGACTCCATAGAACAAAACAACAACAGAAAAATAGATTTGTATATATGATATTATACAATACAAGAGGAAGACCACTATATAKAACAATGGAAGAGGCCCAACATTAGCAAAMGATAATTGTTTAGGCACTTAGGGATKCCTATGYAAACTTGCAACTAATGATAGCTAGTTGTATTGAAAAATGGAAAAAATACATTAACAAAACACTAACATAATCTCTATTTTTTCTTGCATCACCATTATCTTCTTTACCATAATTTTCAAAATCATTAATCTTCATAAAAATACACAAAATCTATCCATCATCTTCGTAATGTTTCCATTCTTATTATTATTTGGAAAATATATCATAAAGACCACTTTCACTTTAAAAATTTTGGTCAAATTATAAAGAGAAAAGTGAATCCAAAACAACCCAATAATCAAGTAATTGATTCTTCATAAAAATTAATTCATATCATAGAAAAAGCATCAAAACCTCTAATCAAGTCTCATCATTTGCATTTTACATATTTGTCTCCATCATTTACAATTATACATATTTAGCATCTCATATAAAAATGTTGAGAAAACATCAAAACCTCTAATCAAATCCCATCATTTACATTTTACATATTTGTCCCATCATTTATAATTATACATATTTATATTTAATATCTCATATAACAATGTTGAGAAAGCATCAAAATCTCTAATCAAATCCCATCATTTGCATTTTGCATATTTATCCCATCATTTACAATTATACATATTTAGCATCTCATATAATAATGTTGAATTTGATTCACAAATGGTTTTAATCACCGTAAAATATCATGTATCTTATTTTGAGTTCTTGAGAGTTTAAAAAGCTAATGCCAATGATAGATATTTTGTCATTTTTTCTATGCAAGTAAATTACAAACTAAAAAAATGATATATTTTTGAATAAAATATAAAATAACTTTTACAATAAATGTGAGAAATGTTGCCATTAAAATACATAACCTTATATATATATAAGCATTGAAGAATGTGTACCCATGAATGTAACTGTTGGAGCCCAAAGTCACTCCTGGATTGCTAGCAGGAGTAGAGCCCGATGCCCATCAGTTTAATGTCACGATTTGTTTGAAAGGGTGATCAAATGGAAGGAAACTCAGAACAGTATCATCTCAACTTAGAAACTAGACCAGGCATGCATGAACGAGTGAGGTCTTGATAAACTCCAAACAGTGAGTTGCCAATAAAGGGTGAGTAGGGGGGGAGACTTGCATAAGAAAAGTGCGCGGGTCTATCACAAACATCCGGTTCGTAACAGACTGAAGAAGAAAGTATTCAAACACAAGATCCTCTTATATTCAAACACATAACACCAGAGGGAACAACAATGTCACAACAAATCCTTTATCATAACAAGATTGTTAAATCCACGCGAATCTTTCGACTGTGGACTCTCTGGCATGAGATGAAACAAAGATGGAAAAGGGGAGAACTGTTTGTTATAAACCAAGAAGTCTCAAACACAGAGGCAAAACCAGGAAACCAGAATGTTCACTAAAACTTTACAGTCGGGATCTTAGCTCTACCATCGATAGATACAAAAATGGCAAAAATGCCTACATATACTCAAAACAACAACAGCAGTGGAACCAAGATACTGCATTGAAGTCTTTGTGTCTGCATGGCTTCTGACACTCTGCAGCCACAATCTGTGAATAACCGTGCAACTTATGGTAGACACGATCGATCTTCTGACAGTTTTATCGGTGAATCGACGTGCCTTTAATTCATTGCAGGACGTTTCCATTCTGGCAGAGATGATGTCTAACCACCACCAACCGCTTCAATAACTACTTCTTGGGATTGTGGACGTCCCAGCCAACTCAGCATTTCAGGATATGGAATACTTCTCACGCTGCCACCTGGAATAACTGAATGGCTTGAGGGAGAATCGTGGAGGCCTCTAAGCGAATGACGGGGTGCAGGATAAGGGTGATGGCATCGGATTATGAGGACGTAGAAGAGGAGTGGCGAGGATGGTTCATGGTGAAAGGCCTTGGGAGGAGGGAAGGAAGGCGAGAGATAACGAACTCGCCCTTTAGTGAGGGACCGACATGAGGGACACATGGCAGCATGAGAAAGGTGGAAAGGAGGACGTCATGACGTGGGAAGGGCCCGCGCCAGCTAAGCCCAGAGTGGCTGAGGAGGACGAGGCTGTCCAAGCACCGTTGATCCGAGCGCTGAAATCTTGGCCGTCGAAAGCTACCCTGTCGATTCTGGACTGCCCCCTTCCGCTTAAAGGTAGAAAGGCAGGGGGGGTCTGGAATGGTCTTCATCGTCGTTGATCCGGGCGTGCCAATCTGATCCGTTGGAGAGTTGCGCCCGCGATTTCGGACCCCCCTCGCTTAAAGGTCGAAAGGCAAGGGGGGTCCATAATTTGCTGTGCACCGTCGATCTAGGCGCGCAAAATCCATCCATCCGAAAGTGACCCATGTTTAATGTAGATGCGCTTGCGCCCAAAACTTAGGATAAGTGGGTTTCGACCCATTCTTTTGCAATTTAACCCCTTTGCAAGAAATATCGCTAACATTTGGCTCCATGGGGGATAGAGTCGTCCCTGTGATGCTCTAAGAACTCTTTTGCAGACTTAGTGCCTTTGCTGTTGGGCTATGGAGTCATTTATTAGTCTGAAAAACAAAAACAGAAACAATATTTACAAAACAAAACAAAAAGAGCTGGTTGAGGCTCACAGAAAACATTTTTTTAAGAAAAGCCCATTGACTGGGCCACTGAACACTTCATTGCCTTCCAAATCCTGCAACCTGTAAGTGTTGTTTGAAAATACTTCCAGGATCTTGAAGGGATCGAACCAGAGGGCATCAAATTTACTGTGTTTGCCCTTTTCCTGCCTGGGTGCATCCCATTTGAATACCAGATCGCCTAGTTCAAATTCCTTCTTTTTTCTCTTCCTGTCAAAAGCCCGCTTGATCTTCTGTTGATGATTGTAAGCTCTGTCCAGGACCTGTTCTCTAATCTGCTGCACCTCCACCATCTGATGAATTATTCTGAGCACATGGTTGGGCTCTCCCTCATAGTCCTGGAGGAGATTTTCCACAGGTAAGGCAAGCTGAGTAGGGAAAATGGCCTCTATTCCGTAAACTAGTTGGAAGGGTGAGAGACCCAGGGATTTCTTTGTTGTCACCCGATCAGCCCAGAGAGCAAATTTGAGCTTTGAGTCCCAGGCCTTGTGATTGTCCTCCAGTAATTTTTTGATGAGCTTGATTAGGATTTTATTGGAGGACTCTGCCAGTCCGTTTCCCTGAGGATAGTAGGGAGTGGAATGAATCAGTGAAATCCCAAATTGTTCACAAAAATTGACCAGAGGCTCAGTCCGAAATGGGGAAGCATTGTCAGTGACAATTTTGCTGGGACAGCCAAATCTGGCTATGATGTCCTCCAGGAAGCCGATGATTACTTTGTGAGAAGTGCTTCTAGTGGGGACAACTTCTATCCATTTAGTGAAATAATCAGTCGCAGTGAGGATCCATCTGTGCTAGCCACTTGAGGGAGGATGAATCTTTCCGATGAAATCCAATCCCCACTGTTGAAAGGGTGTCGAGGCTACTACAGGCTTTAATGGCAGAGATTTGAGTTGTTGTTTACCTAAGAACTTCTGGCATTTAACTCAAGCCCTGACTTCCTTGCAGACATCAATAAACAAAGTAGGCCAGTAATAGCTAGCCCGGAGGATTTTGTCGGCTGTGGTGTTCCAAAAATGATGGCCTCCATAGAGACTGCTATGAAAATCAAATATTACCTTCTGGGCTTGCAGCGGGTCCAAACATCTTAATAGTATCCCCAAAGGGTCTCTCCAGTATAAGGCTCGGTCAATGAGGCAATATTTGACCGCTTTGAGCTTCAAAGCTCTAGCCCTACTCTTTCCCAATCCATCAGAGGGCTTCAATTCCTGCAGAAAGTACATGATATCCCTATACCATGGACATTCTGCTAGTGGTATGGTGATCTGGGAATTACTACTGGATGACTTAGCTTGTTCATTGATGTAGTTAATCCCCAGAGTTTTGAAATTGGATTCAGCTAGCAACCTGGCCAAACCTTGCCCCCTTATTAAATTGGTAGGCTTAATCTCCAGGTCAAACTCCAGGATCTTGGCTATCCATTTACCCCTTTTCCCGTCTATGTCAGGTTGTATAAGAATGTCCTTCACAGAGGGTGAAGGGACATATGCAGTGACCCTGGAGTGCAAAACATAGATCCTGAAGGCCTTGAGGGATTTCACCAATGCATAGGCCTGCTTTTCCATGATCTCATATCTGAGTTCAGCATCCCTCAATGCCCTGCTGAAGAAAGCAATGGGTTGTTCTCTCCCTTGATCGTTTCTCTGCAATAAGACTGCTGCTACCGAGTCATCGGAAGCAAATGAGAAAATCAGGAAATCTTTAGAATAATCAGGACTGATTAGCACAGGCGCCTCAATCAATGCTTTCTTTATCTGTGAAAAAGATTCTCTGGGTTGAGCAGTCCATTTTATTTCATGGCCCTTCCTGAGCATGGCTGTGATGTGTTTCACCAGCTCAACAAAATTTGAGATGAATCTCCTCAGAAAGTTAATCTTCCCCAAAAATGCCTGAACTTCCTTCTTAGACCCGGGAAGTGACAGGGCCTGAATTGCTTCCACCCTGCTTGGGTCAATCCTTACTCCTTCTGCTGACACTATGTGGCCTAGTAGTTTCCCCTCCTTCATGGCAAACAATGATTTTCTGGGGTTCAAAGATAGGCCATACCTCCGACACTTCAGAAAAACTCTTTTTAAGTGACAGCAGTGCTCTTTATCAGTCTTAGAGAAGACTGTTATGTCATCCAGATATATCACCACAAACTGGTCCTTCTCCCCAATGAAGGCTATGTCCATGGCTCGCTGAAACGTTGCCCTTGCAGTCATCAACCCAAAGGGTATTTTGGCATACATGAATGTGCCCCAAGGAGTAGTGAATGTTGTTTTCTCTCTGTCTTCAGGCATGACTGATATCTGATTGTATCCAGAGAAACCATCAATCATGGATATCCTTGATGCACCAGTTACCCTCTGAAGGATGTGTTCCATGTTAGGCAGGGGATAATTGTCCTTCCTGGAGCTTCTGTTCAGGTTCCTGAAATCGACACAGAGTCTGATTTCTCCACTTTTCTTTCTCACCGGAACCAAATTGGCCACCCATTCGAAGTATCTCAAGGGGACGATGATCTGAGTGTCCAACAGCTTCTTCACTTCCTTCTCCATAACAGGTAGCAGCATGGGATTTATCTGTCTCAGCTTCTGCTTGAATGGCTTAGCCTCCTCTTTTAACGGGATCTTGTGCTCGATGACTGATGTGTCATACGTTTTGAGATCTTCGTAGGTCCATGCAAACACATCAGCAAACTACTTCAACAACTTAGTATATTCGGCCCTCTGCCCCTTGGTCAAATTTCTCGACAGCTTGACTAATTTTGGCTCCTCAGGTGTGCCTATGTTGCATTCAGTTGTGTCATCATCGTCACCTGAAACTTTACCCTTCACTGCCACATCATTCCCATCAAACAACCTTTCTAATGGAATTAGTCCTCTCGGAATGTGGTTGCTGGGTAGATGAATGATCTGGTGATCATCTATTTTATTCACAAATTCCCCAGGGTGATGGTCATCTTCCTCTTCAGGATTCTCATCTATGTGCATGGTGGAAAAGTCGTCAATGGACTGGAGGAATTTTTCAATCTCCTGATCATCCTCGAACACCTTCCAGTATTTGACGTTGTCTGGTATAGAAGGTCTGTATCTTATTTTAACATCAGACCTGGCAGTGGGCTGTGTGGGAATTTCGAGCACACTAGCTGTGAAACCTAGAAAATTGGCTGAGGTGTTTTCTTCCCTTGGAATGTAGGAAATATTAAAATCCAGGAAGGAATTATCAACCAGGTCCCATACCTTGTTCCTATAGCTCCTGAGCCGAGGATGCTTAGTCTGATAAACATTTTTGACTTGCTGGACAATCAGTTCTGCATCTCCAAACACAACCATCTCTTTAATTCCCATTTCCTTGGCAGCTCTTAACCCCAGAACCAAAGCTTCATACTCTGCCACATTGTTGGTGACTTCAAATTCTAGCTTATATGATAGAGATATGGTCTCTTGACAGGGTGATATGAATATTACTTCAGCACCTGCGCCCAGACTGGAGGAAGCTCCATCAAAGAACATCTTCCAAACAGAGGTGGTTGGAGGGGAGGTCTCCTGACTAAGAATGGGCTGCTTTCTGATTTGTAAAGGGGCCTTAGGGGTGTTGGTGAGCTGTAGTAAACTGGAGCCTAAGTCAGTGTCCAAAGCATAGATGGGATGATTGGTGGGGTTAGCTTCATCACTGACAATGTAGGCTAGCTGGGCCTCTCTGTATAATCTCCTATGCTCTCCCCCAAAGACTGGAATGGTGGCATATGTGAGGTCCATCTGCAGGGTTCCCCCCAATCACTTTATCCAGGATCTTGACAACATCATGCCAAACTTAGGGGGAACATCAGCTACCACAATATCCATGACCATGCTCTTCATGGGTAGCTGAAACAGGGAAACTACCAGGTCCTTGATGACTCCCCAACACTGCACCCTCCTAGAGTCAAAAGAATAAAGGTCATGATAAGCTTGGGTGACTTCCAGTCCTAATTTTTCCATGACGGCTTTGGGCATGAGGTTGTGGGAGGCCCCTGAATCCATAAGGCAATTATGCAGTACCTTGTCATGTATGTTCAGGGATGTGTAGAAGGGAGGGGATGAATCATCTCTGTCTTCTACCATGGGACCTAGGACAACTGCAGGCCTTTCATCTTGGAGGTTTATGGAGTCTGTGAGAGGATATGAGGCTTTAGACTTTAACAGCTCAGAGAAGCGTTTTTTGAATTCCCCATTTAATTAGCTCGGTGAGGGGCACAAGAATTCTGATCTTTCGAATCTCATGTTCGAAATTTAAAGAAGACATAGGCTTTGGGATTTCTCTAATTTCAAGAACATGATTTTGGATAATAGGAGAGAGGGGTTGGGCCTTATTACCTTTATAAGCACCTGCTATCTCATTTGCAGGCCTTTCTGCTCTAGTGGATGACTCAGGAACATCATATGCTGCTGCCCTTTTGTCAGACCTCAGGTTGTACCTGCCTTGACCGCCGCCAGCTTTGTCTCCCTTGCTTAATTCATTCAGCTGACCATCCACGAGAGAATCTTCATATGCTGATTGGGTCAGATGAGGGAAAGGGGGAGTGACCTCTAAACTATGAATCTTTGGCTCAAGATCGTCTGCTTCCTCTTGTTCTTCATCAGCCACAAAATTGTTCTGGAAGGGGGCCTGAATTCTTTGGTCGTCTCTGTCTCTTTCTTTCTCTCTGTGCGCAGCTGGAGGAGGGAAATTATTATTTGGCCTCCTAAAACCTCCTTTATTTTCGGTGTTCTGAGGGCCCTTGTACATTTGCTTTCTCTCCACCTTCAATCTCTCCACCTCTTCTTTAAGGAGGTTCATAGCTCGGGTCAGCTCATTTACTTGAGAGTGGGGCAATGCCGGGCCAGAAGTTGAGGCTTCCAACTTTTCCTTCCTTCTGTCTATGTCGACCTGGCTTCTCAGTCTGTCAGCTGCCAATATGTTGGATTCCACTTCTATAGCTGCATCTTGCATCTGAGCTAGGGAGGTGGCTCTTCTTTCTCTTAACACGAGACAGAAATCAGGATCAAATGCACTAGCATAAGAAATTTGAGCAGAGGCCTCTGAGGGTTTAATCTCTGCAAGAATCTTGTTATACATCTTATTAAACCTTTTGGAGAAGTCTGAGACAGACTCCCCTTCCATCTTTTTCAGAGACCCAAACTCTGTCATGTAATACATATAATCTTTTCTGTCTCCCCACTGCCTCAGGAAAACGTTATCCAAAGCTTCTATGCCAGCAATAGACCCAGGGGCCAGGCCTCGGAACCACTTCTTGACTTCTCCATCTAGGCTCTGGACAAAGACTCTCATCCAGACATCTTCACTCTCGATATTCAAGTTGTCTGCATAGCTGTAAAAGGCAGCTAGGTGCTCTTCAACAGTTATATCTTCCTCCCCACTAAACTTGGGCATGTACCTCAAATAGTCTCCAGCAGGGAGAGGGTTCAGAGGATGGGGGAGAATCAAAGGGGCATATCTGGAAGCGACTATAGCATCCATTCTATTCGGAGGGGGATTGACACCAGCCATGGGGGTATTAGGTAGAGGAGAAGTCGGAGGAGAAGGCATATGAACAGGAGATGCTGAAGTGGAGGTTCTTGGAGGAGACAACGGAGGAGACAAAGATAAAGCTTCTCTTTGTGCAGCAGTAACAATGAAAGGGGGGGTGGTGAAACCTTCAGAAGCTCGAGGTCTGTGATGAGGCAAGATTTCCAGGGAAGGGGGAGTGACAAGAATCTCTCCTTCTGATACCAGACCAAGAGGAGAAAACTCAGCAGGAACACTCCCAAAGTTCAGAAAATGGGAAACTTCAGAGGAAGGATGACTAGGAAGTTGAGAATCTGAAAATGGAGTTCTCACAGAAGGGGAGGGCGTATTACCTGTTTCAACGGTGGAAACTTATTTTGCATCTCTCTTTCCCTTTCTGCGCACTGCTTCCACGTCAGCTTCCAGTGTAGCTAAAGGAAAATGTGGATTTGACCTTGTATGTCTTCCTCTCGAAGCCACAGTTGGTAGTGCGTGTTTTCCTCAGCGGAGTCGTCACAATGGAGTCACCAGGTGCACAGTAGCAATCTTCAATTTCTGATATCTGATGCACCTTCAGAATCAGATGATCTTTGTCATTCAATCCCGGGGAAAATATTCAACTTCGTCCTCGGAAACAGCGCCAGAAATGTTGGAGCCGGAAGTCACTCCTGGATTGCTAGCAGGAGTAGAGCCCGATGCCCATCAGTTTAATGCAACGATTTGTTTGAAAGGGTGATCAAACGGAAGGAAACTCAGAACAGTATCATCTCAACTCAGAAACTAGACCAGGCATGCATGAACGAGTGAGGTCTTGATAAACTCCAAACAGTGAGTTGCCAATAAAGGGTGAGTAGGGGGGGAGACTTGCATACGAAAAGTGCGCGGGTCTATCACAAACATCCGGTTCGTAACAGACTGAAGAAGAAAGTATTCAAACACAAGATCCTCTTATATTCAAACACATAACACCAGAGGGCACAACAATGTCACAACAAATCCTTTATCATAACAAGATTGTTAAATCCACGCGAATATTTCGACTGTGGACTCTCTAGCATGAGATGAAACAAAGATGGAAAAGGGGAGAACTGTTTGTTATAAACCAAGAAGTATCAAACACAGAGGCATAACCAGGAAACCAGAATGTTCACTGAAACTTTACAGTCGGGAGCTTAGCTCTACCATCGATAGATACAAAAATGGAAAAAATGCCTACATATACTCAAAACAACAACAACAGCGGAACCAAGATACTGCATTGAAGTCTTTGCGTCTGCATGGCTTCTGACACTCTGCAGCCGCAATCTTTGAATAACCGTGCAACTTATGGCAGACGCGATCGATCTTCTGACAGTTTTATCGGCGAATCGATGTGCCTTTAATTCATTGCAGGGCATTCCCATTATGGCGGAGACGATATCTAACCACCACCAACCACTTCAATAACTACTTCTTGGGATTGTGGATGGCCCAGTCAACTCAGCATTTCGGGATATGGAATACTTCTCACGCTGCCACCTGGAATAACTGAATGGCTTGAGGGACAATCATGGAGGCCTCTAAGAGAATGACGGGGCGTAGGATAAGGGTGATGGCGTCGGATTATGAGGACGTGGAAGAGGAGTGGCGAGGATGGTTCATGGTGAAAGGCCTCGGGAGGAGGGAAGGAAGGCGAGAGATAACAAACTCGCCCTTTAGTGAGGGACCGACGTGAGGGACACATGGCAGCATGAGAAAGGTTGAAAGGAGGACGTCGTGACGTGGGAAGGGCCCGCGCCAGCTAAACCCAGAGTGGCTGAGGAGGACGAGGCTGTCCAAGCACCGTTGATTCGAGCGCTGAAATCTTGGCCGTCGAAAGCTACTTTGTCGATTCTGGACCCCCCCCTTCTGCTTAAAGATAGAAAGGCAGGGGGGGTCCGGAATGGTCTTCATCGCCGTTGATCCGGGCGCGCCATCTGATCCGTTGGAGAGTTGCGCCTGTGATTCCGGACCCCCCCCCGCTTAAAGGTCGAAAGGCAAGGGGGGTCCGAAATTTACTGTGCGCCGTCAATCTAGGTGCGCAAAATCCATCCATCCGAAAGTGACCCATGTTTAATGTAGATGCACTTGCGCCCAAAACTTAGGATAAGTGGGTTTCGACCCATTCTTTTGCAATTTAACCCCTTTGCAAGAAATATCGCTAACAGTAACATAGAAATGTAATAATATGTTTTTTAATATATTTTACATCCCTTTATATAAATGTAACATAAAAAATTGTAATAATATGTTTTTTAATATATTTTACAACTTTTTATATAGTAAACTTTTTGGAATAGGACAAAGTGTACTGAGAGATTTTTATAACATAAAAAAAATTAAATAAACGTATGTCAAAAGTCTATGTATCACTAGTTAACTTAATCATTGTCCTAGTTTACTATGCATTGCATTCAAAATATGTTTAGCTTTTTTTTAGAGATAATTTGTCATAATAATTGGTGTAAATAAATTAATAATATATTTGAGAAATAGGTTTTGTATTCTTTTTATATAAGTTTATTTTTTTAATGAGATTTTGATCTATTATGATAAGGTTAGAAAGATAGACACTTTCTAGTATAAAGGTCTACTAAGGTGCACCTTGAAAAGTCTAGACCCTTACTAAGTTATAAGTTATTTGTATATCTGACTTGCATGTTGTTAGATATATTCTTGGGTTATAGTAGTAACACTAGTGACAACCACTTAGTTTGATTATGAGCCAAACCAAGATCATTAACTTAATATAATCACATACACATGAATTTGTAAATAAGATTAAACTTCAAAATTAATCTCTACTATTCTTTCACAAAAATTGTGACAACAAATATATTTTTTGACCACTAACTTGACATAGTCACATAAATTTATAACTAAACTTAAATTTTAAAGTTAATCTCTTATATTTTTTTACAAAATATGTAACAATAAAGATATTTTTTTACCACTAACTTGAAATAATGACACACATCAATTTACAGATAAACTTAAATTTCAAAATTACTTTCCATCATTCTTTCACAAAATATGTAATAACAAAGATACATGAATTTGCAAATAAATTTAAATTTCAAAATTAATTTTATTATTCTTTCACAAAATATGTAATAAAAAAAACATTTTTATAATTTTATAAAACTTCCATAACTTAAAGATTACAAACTTACAACAATGTTTTTATTTTTTATTTTTAAATTAGTTCCTCACTTTCTCATTGAGGCAGTTTCTTTGTACATGTACTATGTTTTTAAAGAAATAATGTACATGATTTTTTTTTAATTTTCATAAATAAAAGGGTGAATTTTGCAAATAACGAACATGATGTTTTACAAATTTTATATATATTAGGGAGGATGGATTTTTTTTTAAAAATGGGTTATTCATTTAAAAAAAAAGAAATGAATATAAAAATGGGTTTTTTTTTTACCAGGTATTAGGGAGGATGGATTTCTTAAGAAATGGGTTATTCATTAAAAAAAAAGAAGAGAAATGAGTAAAAAATGGGGTTTTTTTTAAGAGGAACAGGTTCACCAAATATAATATCTCAATTTCAGGTTAAGGCAACTTAAGTTGATGCATTGTGAGAGGTGATCTCTCTTCAGCCATGAATATTAAGAATTCGAGTGCTGAGCAGGAATTTTTTTATCCAGATCAAGACTCAACATATATACAGGATATACAATAAGAAAGTGGATAAACTATCAAAAGAAGCTTTTCTCTTAGAATAAGATGAAATATTTATAGCTGAAAAACATGATAGCCACACAGACAATTTTGAAAGAATCGATTTTTGAAAAGAAAAGTGTAATAAGCAGCTGTTTTTTGTAATGTTGATCTGAAACTGTAATTCTGTGGAAAGGTGGAAGATATTTTTATGCTGAAGATTAAGCAGTGAAGGTTTTAGCTTAAAATGCAAAAGAATAGCACTTAACAGTTTTCTTGTTAATACAGTGACTGTATTAAAGTGTAGATACATATGTAAATCTGATTCAGAAATTTTATATTTATTAATATAAGTTTTTTCTTTTATTGAAAAAAAGTTAATGCATTACCTTAACTTGGTTTTAATTTTTATTTATTTTTAATAATATAATTTCTTGTATGGCTTCCATTGTTAATTTTGAAAAAAAAATAAGTTCAAAGTAAATGGATATCTAACGTTTATGGGTTAAGCTTTTAAGGTATGTTAAGTGGGCATTGAGAGTGCAAAATTGTTATTATATTATATAATATGATTTTTTTATTGTTTTTTCTTTTTTTATAAAAATATGAAATTTTTTGTATTGTTTTGCATTAAAAAAATAAAATTTTTATATTGTTTTCTCATTAAAAAAAATTTAAGAGAAAAAAAGAAAATGGATTAAGCATTAACAAGTTATTCCTCCCACTGGTAAGAAGAAGAGAAAACACAACATAGTAAGAGAAATGACACTAACGGTATTTTAGTGGTTGGAATTTTTTTTTCAATTGTTTGATGGAATCTATAGAGGCTAGGATTAAAATAGAAAGATGGATGTTTACTTGCCATTGTCTCTGAATGCATGTGTTATTGTAGACAATCTAGAATCGTTTCTTGTAGAGAACTAGGGAAGCCAACTACAAAACAATGAAAACTGGTACAAAACAAAATCCACGAATTTAGTTGTTACTCTACAAATTGGGTCTTTGTCTGCAAATGGTAGATTTGTGTCTTTCTCTCTTTGGGTTTAGGCTAGGGAAGTGGACATTAATGAAACATGCAACTAGATGATTTAGAAGCATGATTTGGGTCACATCTACATGTCCAACGGCCTAGGGATGTTAAATCCATGTAGGAATGATCTTTGTAGTAGAAAGGGATTAGATGAATGCAATGGAGAGCCATGATGAAAGGAGACATAGTGAAGGATGTCTAGGTGTGGTTATGTTCCTACCAGGTTCTCGACATTGGTTGGTGGAGAATTTAACAATCTCACTTTCCCATATCATTTCAAGGATGGTACCCCTGCTAAGCCATATTCCTTGGGGTTCTAGACCATATCAATATGTCATTAACGAGAATAAAGTTTGGGTGGGAAAGATAACAATCATTCCTTCTAACCAACCAATCTAATCCCAATTAATATTGATATACTATTATAACTATTAATTATTTTTATTTTACTCTCTAATATTATCTTAAATATTAAAAAATAAAATATTTCTAATTAATAAATTATTACTTCACTATTCAAATAAAAAATTTAAATTAATTATTATTTCTAATTAATAAACACTAATAAACCTACTCTCAATGTAAAGAGATTGACAAAATGAATAATCAACATGCTAACAAAATAATATTATATTCTACACTTAATACAAGTAAATAAATGCATTAAAAATCATTTTAACGTGTTAAAATTGTATTTAAATATCAAACTAATATTATATTCTACATATGATACAAATAAATAAATACATTAAAAAATCATTTTAATGTGTTAAAATTGTATTTAAATACTAAACCATATTCTCAATGCAAAGAAATTGATAAAACGGATAATCAACATACTAAAAAAATAATATTATATTCTACAAAATAATATTATATTCTATAAATAAATAGATGTAAGTAAATAAATAAATACATAAAAAAATCATTTTTATTTTTTAAAATTATATTTAACCACTAACCCATAACATAACCATTTTAGATTCTATGTTTTGGTGGGTTCCATTTTAGATTTGTATGCTTTGGTGGGTTCATTTGTATTTAAGGAGAACTTTAATCTTTCTATCCAAATTCCAATATAACAATTCAAGTTTAACCAATTTCATCAAACATAATTTGTATTTGATAATGCAATTTAACATAACATAAGTTTGTTTATATATTAAATATATTATATTTAATGTATAAAAAAGTATATTTTCAAGTTAGATATATTAGTAATTTATGATTTAATAAGGATTAAGGGGTTGTATATCTTTTTTAGCCTTATTATAATTGTTCACTTTAAAAGAATTAAATTCTAATGAAAAAGATAACAAATATACTATCCAATCACAAAAACTATAAACCTAAAACTTGATTACATATTTAAATTAAATTATATATAAAAAAACTTGAAAGCTACCTTGACGATAAAAATGATTAAAGGGGTCACCATCGTCATGTTGTCACTTTCCCCAGTTTAGTAGGTAAAAAGTAAAATAAAAAAGGAGACACCGAGATTACACACCAAGCGTTTTTGATGACCGATTTAATAATGATCGCATGCATACACCTTAGTAAATGGTTGAAAATTTTGACCGGGTTGATATTCTAGAGATGGAAAGGATCTAGTAAACCACACGGGCTGGTAAGGGAACCCTAGAAGAACTTAGCAGAGGCATATTATTATGATCAATGTTTCGAGGTAAAAGGGTGGCTATTACACTCTAATTTGAACAACTTCTAGGGTAAGAAGTGGTTCGATCAAATTATTCTCATCCGGATTACTATGATGGAAAAGAACACAAATTTTTAAACATAGTTAAACACAAGGAAAACTTGAAGGCGGACCACTACTATTAGACTCTTTTTAGGATTTTCAATTAATAATTTACTGTTTAATTAATTAATTTAATCCAACAAAGTTTAATCATTTCAATGTTTTCTAGGCCACCTAGATTCGTTGACTCAAGTTTTTAATTAAGCGACATTCCCTTCAAGACGCACCTCCGTGCTCTAAGGGTGCCACTTGCCTTCGACTGGTTTTGGAAGTTTGTCTGAACCTTGGAATCAACACTCCACTTGGTCGACCTTGTGAGAGACTAAGGGCTTCTAAGGAATAAGGACTTCGCCTTATTGCGCACCCCTTAGAATCTTCGTGAGTCACTGTATCAGTTCGCTTCCATGACATCGTGGACCTCTCAAACTAGGTAATCATTAACCTACAGTTTAGACCATGACATGAGTTATAGTAGGCTGTGATAGAGACACTTCCATACCTCTCCCTCAATGTCTGGTTTCTGTGCATGGCCTCTTTACTCCTTATGTGAGTTGGATTAACAAGCATTTTCAAGCTTGCGTCCAATGAAAAAAACAATGTCAATAATCCATATACGTAAATCATACTGAAATCAATCATGTGTCACATGTGTGTAAAAATGAAATACTCAAACAAAATAAAATCCACTCCCTGACTTGATCTCGAGTCCAAGGAAGTTCATCGATGCCATCAACATCCATAACCTGTCATGTGCCCTGCACACTTAGGAAAACTCGTCAATAACATCTACCAATACATATACATCAATATAACAATAAGTCACAACACATCATCATCATCATCATATATAACCCATAATCAAAACGAAATCATAAGATACCATAGCCGGATCACTTGCACGTAAGTGTCCTCAAAGAATATGTCAATAAAGGTGTGCTTAGTAGAGCGGGGTGTTACACAATTGCAGTGGCACGAGAATGGAAAACACAACAACCTCCACATAAACAATTTAGGAAAATAGGTGCTAGCGAGGAACAATAACAAAGGATTTGAACATAAGCAATCACCATCAACCATCAAATGAGCAACGAGGCTTGCAAACACTAAAAGGTCCAAAAATGAAGTATGTACAAAACTCTAAAGATGGTTAAGTATCCCCAAGCTATCAATTCCATCAAAGATCCATGTATAAATCAAAAGGAAAAATTTCAAAATTATCAAGCAAAGAGACTGATCCTTTAAAATGACTCCAAACTCAAAACGCCTAATCATGTACTCATGTACAATATAAAAAAACATCATAATATGAGTTTTCTTATGGATGCCAATCCATTTCATTAGAGTGCATTGGTTGCTAGCTTCTATGACTACTGAGTCAAAATAGGAATTGGTGCTCGATATGAGGCTCACTCTTAAAAAGTAGTTGATGATGAACAAAATGGTTAAGTACAAAGAATCACCAGAGGAAGCATTGCACACAAAGAATCAATTATCTTAATTTATCCAACGTATGAGAAAAAAAAAGAATCTCAAAAAAGGCATCAAATGTGGCATGCAATGAATTGTTGGAAAGAGAGAGGAATTCTCTTTTCAATGCTTCAAAGAAGACATAAAATGGAGGCTTCATTGAAGAGTTATGGCAGAAACATTGTCGACAACTTCCAAATACAATAAAATTGGCAAACAATTATGCCATGAACATCTGTAACGACCCCCGTCGTTACGAAAAAATGCAACGCATAACAAGAGCAATATATTTTTTTTATATAAATTTTTCTAAGTAGGAAAGTAAGAACGACAACCAGTCAATCAATGCAACTCGACGACGAGCCAACGAAACCAACATCAACGACATAAGTAACATGAACCTTTAAAGCGAGTGAGAAATACAAATCATTGATTCAACACTTTGCACGACGCACCCAAGCAACAACGACCGATCATCACTGGCCTTTCACTGCACATAACCGAAATTGTAAACATATAGACATTACTTCAATCAACCTTAAATGACAAGCGCACAAGGAAGCTGAAGTACATAATCTTATCTAGAAATAACAAACTTGAGGTGCAATTCTATCTAAATTCCAGGAGTGCTATTTAATCTATCATTCATTAAAATGAAAATCGAGGCGTGAGAAGTGATATAACTTCAGGGTCCTTCATTTAATCACGCATACATCATGTCAAGTAAACATTAACTACGAATAATCAATCTTGGCAGATATAATAAAAATTGACTAATAATACTACATCTTGTAATACATCCATCTATCTTCTGCAATCAATAGTTTACCCTCCATTAAAACCTTTTTATCATACACCATTAATTAACATAAGACAAAGCTTTCTCCGTTCTTCCTAATTACAACCCCTTTTCATCATTAGAAAGAATGAGCATCAATTTAATCTGAATAAATGAACATTGTCCTATAAAAATTATCATTTTAACATAAGGCATTCCTATAAACATTATCGTATAAAGATTATCATTAACATAACTGACTTTTGTACAATTGAATCAGGGGAATTCTGAAGGTTCCTTGAACCCTATTAGAGTCTTATCTGGAATCCATTCGAGGGAAGGAACTAATTTTTAAAAACCGTAAAACAAATTTCAACAAAATATGATAGTCAAACTTACTGTTATCGAACCACTTTAAACGCTGCTAAAGTGAGTACGACAGTTGTTTAATCACAGTTGGGATCACACATCCAACGTTAACACATTGAACTGTTAAAAGGATCTAAAATCAATCCACGTTTTAAGTGGTATCTAAATAGGAAGCGTTAAATTGTTAATTCCGAGGATTGCCACTGTGAGAGACAAAAAAGGTAACTTCAAAATCAATTAAATCCCCCGAGGCAACCCACACTTCTTTCAACACAATATCATATTTACAAGTATTGGACTGATAAAGAAATAAATAAATAAAACAATCCCACCACTTGCCAACAACATAATAATAATTATCTGACCATGTTAAAATCTTGTATATTAAAATAAAGGAAACATATTTCTATTTTGGTTTTTATTTACAATTTATTGGGTAAAGATGCGGTGTCTAAGTGAGAGCCCTTGTGGTCATGTCAGAGCATTTTTAAAAATCAATCTAAGAGCCAAACAATAATCAAGTGTAAACCAATCTCAAGTTTATATCTTTTAAAAATAAATAATCAAAAATTCTGATCTAAGAGCCAATCAATAATCAAGTTTAGAGAATTTAAACTTCAGATCATTAAACTTCGGAGCAATTAAAAGTTTAGAGCATTTAAAAGTTTAGATCTAAGAGCCAATCAATAGTCGATTATAAACCAATCTCAAGGTTTATATCTCTCCAACCATTTCTATTCATTAAAACAAAAGCCCGATCTAACATATCACAAATCCAACTATGATTCAGAAAAAGCTGAAAAGTCCCAAATGGGAAAAGAACAACTAGTAGTGTAGGGAAATATTTATGATTCCCTGAGAAGTTTTTGTTATTTTATGAAAAAAATTCAATTGTTTATGTTGTAATGCTTCCGATATCTACATAATGTATTTTATTAACTCAAAATGAATATACAATTTGAATAAGGGTAATCCTCACTTATCAAGCATCTATGTATTTGTGACTCTTCATGTTTGAATTTCATTGATTTCAGTAAAACATGATATCTTTGTAATTCAACTGCTATTTTAAAACGCACGTACTTTCAATTCAAACAACGTATGCATAAACGACATTAACCACTCAAAAAATTAACTAGCTACAATAAAGCCATAGTTATTTATATAAGTTTTTAATTTTCAGTGTCTATACCCATAATTTCCGGACCATCTCTCTACTCCGTGGGAATTAGACATCCCTGGATTGGCCCTAACCCGTGGGAGTAATTTCCTAAAACCCCACTATTGGGTAAAACTAATTAACATCACTACCGTTCCATGCATAATAAAAAAACGAGCTCACATTAGAGGTTAATCAAAGTATTTTGGGAATCTAGGGGAATATTTAAGGCAACCTACTTGCTCAAGAAAAACAACACTCAAAGGGTGGAA
>JASDQU010818982.1:6348-16580 GCA_032191745.1 Picea mariana | reverse complement strand
AGAAATAGTTTTATTTTTAATATTTAATATAATATTAGAGAGTCAAATAAAAATAATTAATAGTCAAATAATAATATACTAATATTAATTGGGATTAGATTGGTTGGTTAGGAGGAATGATTATTATTCTTCTCACCCAAATTCTATTCTAGCTAATGACATATTGATATGCCTCAAGACCTAAGGAATATGACTTAGAAGGGTATCATCCTTGAAATGATATGGGACAATCAGAATGTCAAGTTATCAACCAACCAATGTCAAAAACGTTGTCGGAACATAACCACACATCGACATCCTTCACTATGTCCCCTTTCATCGCCGCTCTCAATTGCATTCCTCTAATCCCTTTCTACTACAAAGATCATTCCTACATGGATTTAACATCCTGAGGTCGTTGGACAAGTATATGTGACCAAAATCATGCTTCTAAATCATCTAGTTGTGTTTCATTAATTTCCACTTCCCTAGCCTGAACCCGAAGAGAGAAAGACACAAATTGACCATTTGCAGACAAAGACCCAATTTGTAGAGTAACAACTAAATTCGTGGATTTTGTTTTGTGCCAGTGTTCATTGTTTTGTAGTTGGCTTCCCTAGTTCTCTACAACAAATTATTCTAGATTGTCTACAATAACACATGCATTCCCAGACAAAAGCAAGTAAGCATTCATCTTTCTCTTTTAATCCTAGCCTCTATAGATTCCATCAAACAATTGAAAAAAAAAATCCAACCACTAAAATATCATTACTGTCATTTCTCTTGCTATGTTGTGTTTTCTCTTCTTCTTACTAGTGACATGAATAGCTTGTGAATGATTAATCCATTTTCTTTTCTTTTTTTTCTTAAAAAAAAAAATTTAATCAGAAAACAATATAAAGATCTTTTTTTTTATTGCAAAACAATACAAAAGTCTTTTATTTTTATGAGAAAAAAAAAATTAAAAAATCCTCCTATATAATATAATAACAATTTTAATATAATAACAATTTTGCACTGTAAATGCCCACTTGACATGCCTTATCTTGGTTTGCTTTTAAAACCTTAACCCATAAACGTTAGATATTCATTTACTTTGAACTTGAAATTTTTTTTCAAAATTCAACACTCGGAGCAATACAAGAAATTATATTAAAAAAAAAAACCAAGCTAAGCTCATGCAAAACCCACCCTTTTATTTATGAAACCTTTGATATTTCTTTAAAAACAACATATTACATGTACAAAGAAACAACCTCAATGAGAAAGTGAAAAACTAATTTAAAAATAAAAACATTGTTGTAAGTTTGTAATCCTAACTTAAATAAAATTATGAAAATATATTTGTTATTACATATTTTGTGAAAGAATAATAGAAATTAATATTGAAATTTAAGTCTATTTGCAAATTCATGTGCGTAATTATTTCATGTTAGTGGTAAAAAACTATCTTTATTGTCCCATATTTTGTTAAAAAATATAAGAGATTAACTTTAAAATTTAAGTCTACTTATAAATTATGTGACTATGTCGAGTTAGTGGTCAAAACATATCTTTGTTGTCACAAATTTTGTGAAAGAATATCAGAGATTAACTTTGAAGTTTAAGCCTATTTACGAATTCATGTGTATGTGACTATATTAAGTTAGTGATCTCAGATTGGCCCAGGATCAAACTAAGTGGTTGTCACTCGTGATTCTACTATAACCCAAGAGTATATATAACAACATGCAAGTCAGATATACAGATAATTTATGACTTAGCAAGGGTCTAGACTTCTCAAGGTACACCTAAGTGTCCCTTTGATCCGAATTTATGAGTGGAACAAAATGAAATCACATATTTATAATATTAACACAAACACATAGTGAACAATAACAGAGATACAATAAAACTTGACTCCTATTAAATAAGAAATATGCTTAAAACTGTAAAATGTAGACTGAAAACAAGCTTGCTAGAATGGTGGCAGCTTATCTCTGAGAAGAGATGTGACGGCTACGCTCATTCGCAAGAAGATGAGTACAATGAGGCTTTGGAGGCCTTTTTACAATAAACATGATTTCCAAAACCTTAGTAATCCAAAAACCTAACCCTGGGAAATGAAGCACCAAAAGTTATGTGGGCCCCGTTGGGGTAAGTTAGTACATCAACTTCCTCGGGTCGTAACATTTGCATACGATCTCTGTTTAGGGCACACGATAGCTCGTTGTAAATTTATTGAAAAGGAGCTTCATTTAGGGGTCTCAATGAGAGCCTTCAACTATTATTGAGGTTCTTGATTGTGAAAAGACGTCGTTTGGGCCCTCAAAATGGCCTTGGAAGTTTGGGAACCGAAAAACTGCTAAAAATAATAAGTTTCCAAAAACTTATTTTGAGCTAGTTGGAAAAGGTGGGTGGCCACCAAGATCCTCCTAAATCAATCCTCACCTCTTAGGAAGAAATGGTCTCCATTGCATTGACTGCCCCCATCAGATAAGGAAATTTCTGTTGAATTTGGCCCTGGGAGAGCCACTTTCCTTGGTGCAGGAGTTGCCCTACTTTGACAACTCGATAAAGTTGGATCATCTCCTGGCGAGTGCCCTTGACCTGTCTGTCCACGATCTGATCAGTGGATGAATGTTCCATGCAGTCAAAGTTAAGCTCTATTGGTGTCAATTGTTCGGTTATCTCTGAGGTGTCCAATAATGGTGGAAAATAAGGCCGAAGGAGGTCCACATTGAACATTGGGTGCAAGCCAAGGAAAGGGTGAATCTTGAGATCAAAAAAATTGTCACCAACAACCTTGATGATGGTGTAATGTCCATAATGGAGTGGACGAAGCTTTCGATGAGGCCCTATAAGGCACTCTTTCTGCAAGTGCAACCAAACTTTGTCTCCCACCTGAAACTTGTGTGGCACCCGGTGTTGATCATGGTGTTGCTTGTACTTAGCATTGGACTTCTGTAAAATATCTTGAACCAGTTGGCAGATGTGTTAGATCCGCTCCATGAACCGGGTGGCTTTGTTAACTCTAGTTGGAGCATGCGACAAGTATTCATAGGTGGCCACAAGGGGTAGTACAACATCCATGGGACCCAATGGTTGAAATCCCAACCCCACCAGAAAGGGGTTGTGGTCGGTTGAGCTATGTGTGGCTCTATTTTAGTTGTGTTGAACATAAGGAAGACTCTCATCCCAAGTGCAGGGGTGCTTGGAATTGTACATGTACAGGATGTGCACGATCATCCAGTTGACTACCTTGGTTTTTCCATCCGTCTGGGGTGGAAGGTAGTGGACTTGGTGAGCTTGGTGTCCAACAGTGACCAGAGGATCGACCAGAATGTGTTGAGGAACCGACTGTCCCTAACTGAGATAATGGTTTTTGGGATCCCAAAGTGTACCCACACTCGTTCAAAGAAGAGCTTGGAAATGACCTTCGTTGTGATGCTCTTCTTGTAGGCGGACATAATCGCCATCTTGGAAAAGCGATCAACAACCACAAAAACACAGTCATTTCCCTTCTTGGTGGACGAAAGGCCCGACATGTAGTCCATTGATATGGATACCCAGGACCTGTCAGGAGTAGGCAGAGGAGTGTACAGACCTTGTTTCTTAGTGGTCAGTTTGGAAATAGCGCAGGTAGTGCAGGATCATATGTACTTGCTGGAATCCTCTCGAAGTTTCAGCCAATAGAAATGTCGTTGCAGCACTGCCACTGTCTTTTTCACACTGAAGTGTCCTGCTACTCGACTGTAGTGGGCTTCCCAAATCAGCTTCGCTCACTCGTTTGATGTAACCCAGAGATGGCCTAGATGGCACATCAGCGTGTCATCAAGATCGAAATTAGTGACAACTGTGTTTGTGCCCAACATCTGGTAGGTGTTGGCAAAGTCAAAATCTGTCTCATAGAGGTGGGGCCATCCGAAGGTCTCGTGGTCGCAAGAATCTAGTATTGTGGTGAGTGTCACAACTGGAGGTCGGATGAGGCAATCAATGACTCGGTTGGTACTTCATGTTTTATATTTAAAGTTGAGGTGGAACTGTTGCAAATATATGGACCACTTGTGATGGTGGTCATTTTGCAATTTTCCTTGTGCCTTCATGAACTGTAGCGGCTTATGATCAGTGTGGATGACTGTCTCCTTCCCAAGAATGTAATGCCTCAACTGGCGGTAGGCTTGCACAATGAAGTACATTTTTTTTTTTTAATTAGGGTACTTACGGACGACATTTGATAGTGTCTCACTATGATAGGGCACGAGGTGGTCGTGTTGAGTGATGACTGCACCCACATCATAGTCTAAATCATTTGTCTTGATCTCAAAGGGTTGTTGTGGGTTAGGTAATCAAAGCACTGAGACTGAGCACAATTGCTTCTTCAGATCATCGAACACTTTATGTTGGGACATGTCCCACACAAATTTTTCCTTACCACCACCCCTGGTTATTTGGCTAAGGGCCCATGCAATTTGGGAGAATCCCAACATGAACCTGCGATAGAAATTGGCAAGGCCTAAGAAGCTCTGAAGCTCCGTGAGCATGGTTGGGGATGGCTAGTCATGGATGAATTGGATCTTGGATGAATCAACATGCACATCAACAATGTAGCCTAGGTATTGGACCATGTCCATGTCGAAGGATCATTTTTCCAAGTTGAAAAACAGCTTGTGTTGCCGCAGATTATGGAGAACCTGTTGAATATGCTGCAAGTGTTTTTCCCAAGTCTTGTTGTAGATGAGGATGTCATCCAGATACACCACCACAAAATAATTAGTAAAAGAATGCAAGATATCGTCCATCATCCTCATGAAAGTTTTGGGGAATTTGTCAAACCAAAGGGCATGACCAACCATTCAAAAAGACTTTCTTTTGACTTGAAGGAAGTTTTCCATACATCTATCTGTTCTATTGGGACCTAATGGTAGCCAAACTTTAGATCAATATTACTGAAGTATTTGGATCCCTTGATCTGATCAAGGAGATCATTGATTCAAGGAATCAAGTACCAGTTCCTCACTGTGATTTTATTTAGGGCCCGATAATCGGTGCAGAGTCACCAAATCCTGTCTTTATTCTGCACCAGCATGATTAGGCTTCCACAAGGTGATGAGTTGGGCCGGATGTGCCCCTTGTGGAGAAGTTCTTGGATCTGACGCTTTATCTTCTCATTTTCTATTAGAGAGAAGCGATAGACTGGCCCATTGGGTAGCAGTACGTCGGGGGTCAGATCGATGGGATGCTTGACCTTATAGTGCATATGTACCCCAGCAGGTGATGAGAAGATGTCTTTGTATTCTTCCACGACCTTTTCCACTTACTTTTGTTGCGTGGAGAGGTTGGTTGTGAAGGCCATGGATGTGGATGCCACCTTTTTCTCAATCTGAGAGTGAATCACGCAAAAGAAAAACTTCTCAGTCTGATAAATGACCTTCCTGCATTGCTTGGCAGAGACCAAGGAAATAACACTAGGTGGGGCTACCTCAGGTATCTTGTACAATTTCATGCTCAACGTAATAATAACACTGCGAGGCTTGGACTCATATATAGCATGACGTTTCCATAAATAAGGTTGGCCTAAAAGAACATCACAAACTTCAAGGGGAGAAAAATCATACAATACCTCATCTTTGAATGACTTAATGCCATACGATAGGTGACACTATTGGATGACACAAAGATCGCTTCCTTGACAGAGCCATATGATGGTGTAGGGTTGCGGGTGTGGCATGGTCGGAAAGGCTAGTCACTTGACGACCTCTGCTGAGATGAGGTTCTTTTGGCTACTGCTATCAATGATGAAGTGAAACATAGTGCCTTTCACCCACATCTATGATTGAAAGAGGTGCTCGCATTCCTCTGGCTCATCAGGTTTGCTGGGTTGGATATTGGTGGTAGCAATGGTGGCACTGGGTTCTGCTTCAATCATCCATCTCCCCTTTTTTGGTTCCGACTTAGAGTCAGAACCCGCATCTATTTCAGAGGCTTTTACCTCAACCACCAATGACTGCTTTAAGCGACAATCAACAATGCTATGCCAGGGGCTCTTATGGAAGCCACACCACTTCTCGGTATCTTTCTTTGTCTTCCCATTGTCCTTCTTTGCTTATGGCTTGGACTGGTTGTCCTGAGGTTGCCCATATTTGCTTTTTCCATTATTCCGCGGGTTGGAGTTTCCCTTTCCCTGTTTCTACTATGAGGGGTTCCCAGACCCAAACTTTCGCATTTTTTGTTTAAGTTTCTATTTGATTTTGATGGCATATCGATAGGCCGCATCTAAGGATGAGATGTCCAAAAACTCCATTTTTGTCTAGATGTATCTATGCAGACCGCCACAGTACTTGAGCACCATATGTCGCTCATAATATTTGATACCCAGCTTGGTGCATAAGGTATGGAAGACATTGGTGAACTCTGGCACTGTTTGGTCTCTTTCCTGCCGCATTGTGGTTCATCTTGTATACAAGTCGTCATAACTTCCAACAGGGTTGTATTGTTTCTTAATAAAATCCATGAAGGAACCCCAAGTGGATGCAACTACAAAATGATCCCTCTATTTCCTTTTTCTCACAGAAAGTCTCCCACCAATATTTGACATGGGGGATGGCCTTGAGGAGTGAAAATGTAATCTTTTCCCTATCGAAAAAGTTGTCGACAGAAAAATACCCTTCTAGAAGGTTTAACCATTTATCTACGACATCCACATCTATTTGACATTCAAATATAGGAATATCAAAATTGATTTGTACCTTGAAGGGGGCAGCGCCTCCGCTTGAGGTGGATGCATCGTTTGTCAGCAGCTCTCAAAGGATTTGTGCAAAGTTATCCATCATCTTGTTCCTCTGTCGCTCAAGGGCTTCCTCAAGAAACATTTTGAAAGGATCTTATGTATCGTCGTCTTTATTTTCACCCTCCATGGATAGTTTCTTGTGCGTGTGAGAGAAATTGTCCTCGAGAGAAACAAGATCGAGACCCAACTCTCTATACCTTGACCGCGTCAGGGACATGCATTAAAAAAAGGACAATGAGCAAACCGCTCTAATACCACTGATCTTGATTTATGAGTGGAATGAAATGAAACCACAGATTTATAATATTAACACTAAGACAGAGTGAACAATAATAGAGATACAATAAAACTTGACTTCTATTAAATAAGAAATATGCTGAAAACTATAAAATGTATACTAAAAACAAGCTTGTTAGAATGGTGGCAGCTTATCTCTGAGAAGAGATGTGACGGCTATGCTCATTCGCAAGAAGATGAGTACAATGAGGCTCTGAAGACCTTTTCACAATAAACATGAATGTCAAAAGCCTAGACATCCAAAAACCTAACCCTAGGAGATGAAGTGTCAAAAGTCATGTGGACCCAGTTGGGGTAAGTTAGTACATCAACTTCCTGGGGTCGTAACTTTTGCATACGATCTTCATTTAGGGCGCACGATAGCTCGTTGGAAAGGTATTGACGAGGAGCTTCATTTAGGGGACTCAATGAGAGCCTTTGGATATCATGGAGGTGCCCGGTCATGAAAAGACATTGTTTGGGCCCTTAAAATGGCCCTGGAAGTTTGGGAATCGAAAAACTGTTAAAAATAATATGTTGTCAAAAAATTGTTTTGAGTCAATTGGAAAAGATGGATGGCCAATGAAATCCACTTGGATCAATCTTTATACTAGGAAATGTCTATCCTTCTAACCTTATCATAATAAGTCAAAATCTCATTAAAATTTTAAATTTGTATAAAAAGAATGCAAAACCTATTTCTCAAATATATTATTAATTTATTTGCACCAATTATTATGGCAAATTAACTCCAAAAAATTTTCAAAATTAAAAACGTAAATAATTTTGAAATAAAAAGGAAGAAAAAGTTAAACATATTTTGAATGCAATGCATACTTAACTAGGACAATGATTAAGTTAACTAATGATACATAGACTTTCGACGTAGGTTTATTTATTTATTTTATGTTATAAAAAAACTCCGAGTACACTTTTTCCTATTCTAAAAATCTTACTATATAAAAGGTTGTAAAATATATTAAATAATATGTTATCACATGATTAAGTTAACTAGTGATACATAGGCTTTCGACAATACATAGACTTTCGACGTAGGTTTATTTAAATATTTGATGTTATAAAAAACTCTAAGTACACTTTTTCCTATTCCAAAAAGTTTACTATATAAAAAGTTGCAAAATATATTAAAAAATATATTATTACATTTTTTATGTTACCTTTATATAAAAGGTTGTAAAATATATTTAAAAACATATTATTACATTTTCTATGTTACATTCATGGGTACATATATATATAATTGTAATAATATATTAAAGAATATGGTATTACATTTTCTATGTTACATTTATATAAAAGTTTGTAAAATATATTTAAAAACATATTATTACGTTTTCTATGTTACATTCATGGGTACACATTCTTCAATGGTTATATATATGTGTAGGGTTACATTTTTCACATTTATTGTAAAAGTTGTTTTACATTTAATTCGAAAATATTTTATTATTTTTTTTAGTTTGTAATTTTCTTACAAAGAAATTATTTTACATTTTATTCAAAAATATTTTATCATTTTCTTTTAATTTGTAATTTAAAAAAAAAAAAAACATGACAAAATATCACTAGCATTAACTTTTTAAACTCTCAATAACTCACAATAAGATACATGATACTTCATGGCGATGTAAAACCATTTGTCGATCAAATTCAACATTATTATATGAGATGCTAAATATGTATAATTGTAAATGATGGGAAAAATATGTCAAATGCAAATGATGGGAATTGATTAGAGGTCCTGGTGATGTAAAACCATTTGGCAATCAAATTCAATATTGTTATATGACATGTTAAATATGTATAATTGTAAATGATGGGCAAAATATGTAAAATGCAAATGATAGGACTTGATTAAAGGTTTTGATGCTTTTTCAACATTGTTATATGAGATGTTAAATATGTATAATTGTAAGTGATGGAACAAATATGTAAAATGCAAATGATGGGATTTGATTAGAGGTTTGGATGCTTTCTGTGTAATGTGAATTTATTTTTATGAAGAATCATTTACCTTGATTATTGGGTTGTTTTGGATTCACTTTTCACTCCATAAATTGACCAAAAATTTTAAAGCGAAAGTGGCTTTCATGACATATTTTCCAAATCATGATAAGAATGGAAACATTATGAAGATGATGGAGATATTTTATGTATTTTTATAAAGACTAATGATTTTGAAAATTATGTTAAAGAAGATAATGGTGATGYAAGAAAAAHTAGAGATTATGTTTTTGTTARTGCCTTTTTCCCATTTTTCAATACAACCAACTATCATTAGTTGTAAGTTTACATAGGAATCCCTCAGTGCCTAAACACTTATCTTTTGYTAAYGTTGGGCCTCTTCCATTGTTACRTATAGTGGCTTTCCTCTTATATTGTATAATATCATATATATAGATCTATTTTTCTGTTRTTGTTTTGTTCTATRGAGTCTAGTCTCATTTACAATCCGSRTTAGACTATATGGTATCAGAGTAGGAGTTTCCTTCCCTACTTGCTTGTGTGACAACATATTCAACTCCCATTTCTCCGCTACCTAGCTTTGGCCATCAACTCTTGTTGTTGGGTTGGATTTCATTTACTTACAAATCATGGCCTTCATTCTCAAATTGCAACATTGTTTCCATACTCTAGAGACTTCTGACTCTCCTTTTGTGACCTTATGGATTTGCATATTCAAGATATATACCCTGCCTCACTATTTGATCTATATAACAATCTATGTGAATGGTGATGTCCATTTCATTGTTCATGAATTTCTATGATTGTCAGAAGTCGTTCCATCTCTCATTGGGGGTGAAGTCGATATGTTGTTCTCTGTGTGGAGTTGTGATCACTCATACCATTGAACCATACAGTGTTTCTTTACTTCAAGGCTACCATCACTACCATCTATTGGCTTGTCCTTCCCTCGCGGACAGTCCCCAACACTATTCACCCATGTCGCCTCCTTCCCATGACAAGAATAAGGTGATCATCTACAAAATTTCTTAAAAGTATTTGCAACACGAATTGAAGGGTTGCTTGAATGATGCCAACTATATATAGTACTTTTTAATCAATAAATTCAAATATCCTTGTCTTCCAATGACTAGGGTATTTCTATTGGTTCAATTGCATTAGTATCACTTGTAGGATTTGGAGCCTTTTCCAATTGTGCTACAATTCAAACTATGGATGTTTT
>JASDQU010818981.1:22864-34623 GCA_032191745.1 Picea mariana | reverse complement strand
TTTGGCATATACAGTGCGTTTGATGATTACTTAGCATGAGTTTGAAGAGATAATAAATATAATTTTATAAGTAAATGAATTTCAAGAAAAAAATAATGAATTGAGAATATTATCATGCATTCCTTTCATTCATTTCAGTTTTCATAAATTACAAACCACTTCATATCTCCCAAATTCATTATTTGTCCCATTTTCTAAGAAATTATTAGCTTACAGATTTATAA
The DNA here is from genome assembly GCA_032191745.1 of Picea mariana. Lineage (NCBI taxonomy): Eukaryota > Viridiplantae > Streptophyta > Pinopsida > Pinales > Pinaceae > Picea > Picea mariana. The sequence continues at coordinate 34,399 of JASDQU010818981.1, read as the reverse complement.
GGGATGTTTTCTTTTGCAAATATTTAGAATTGTAGAGGATGTTACCATTTTTTTCTTTGATTGTTCCCCTTTTCTCCTCAATTTCCCTTTTGTTTCCTGCATGCTTAACTGTTGGTTATATCAGTTCCATCATTAAAATATATACTATGCAAAATAATATTTGATGTTTTACTAGTTGTAAGTTGCATATACTAACTTAGTCTTATGACCATTTCGATGAGTTTCTTCAGCATAGGCAGTTATAATAGGGGAAATAAAGATAATAGAGGAAATGGAGGAAATTGGAACAGAGAACAAAATGTTGGTTGGAAAAGGGGAAGAAAAAAAAGACTCAAATTTTCTATTCATTTTGATGTTGATCCTGAGGAATTTAACCAACTCCAACAAATTGGTTTTCTAAACCTAGCTGGCCAAGGACATTTTTTACCTCCTTCACCACCTGTAATACCTCCTTTACAGCCTCGCCCCAACATTGTTGGTATTCCTATGCAACCTCATGTGTCTATGCAACATGAGCCTCAAGCCAATGATGGTTGGAATCCTGTGATTCCAAATTCTCCAACTTGTTTTGATTGTTGGCCCACTATTTCATTACCATTACCCCCACCACTTCATCTTGAACAGCTAGCCCAACAAATTGCTTCAATGACCTCATAAGTTCACTCTAATCATATACCCAAGAAGTTTAAATACTTAACACTAGAACCTGAACCAAGCAGAGGAAAGCAACCTCCAATCTCAATTAGCTCAGAATCATCATATGCCTCCTCCTATACAATTAAGTCCCTTCCCTTAAAACTTGATGATGAAGTAATAAAAATCACCTTTGGAGATATGCATCCTAAAGTGTCCACAAATGAATATAGGAAACCTTTCAAGGAATATTTACAAATGTGCGGGATGGTTTCATCAGAAGGCAGTGAGCAGAGGAGGACAACCTCCCATAAAAAAGACATTTTTTGAATTTGTGTTATGTTAGTACTTTTATTTTATTTTGGCTATTGGACATATTTACACTTATTTTTTAAAACAAGAGACAACTTGATTTACTTTTGGCATAATTATAATATTTAGGGAGGTACAAGTGTATTTATGGCATGTAGGTACACCCAGAAGCCTCTATGGGTGTAATTGAAGAAGTATTCATAGTGTCTTCCTGTGATGGTCGTGCTTAAAGCTACGCCATAAGGGGACTACTTTGGAGACTTCTTAAAATGCACCTATAGAGGCTTATGGATTTTTTCTAGATTTAACATCAATGACAACCAATTTTCGAACAATCTCCCCCTTTGACATTGATGGAAACACTCATAGTCCCCCTATGACCATTTCTCCCCCTGTCTTCATGCTTCAGATATTTCTCTCCTAACATCAATGGCAAAGGGTAACTCCCCCTGACGATTTCTCTACCCCTGTCTTCTTTGAAAGATGTTTTGTAGATCACTATGGGGCAAAAACTACTCCAAGTTTATGTTGAAGATACTCAAATATCGAGAGAGAGAGAGAGAGAGAGAGAGAGAGGTTTGGTGAAGATATATGCAATCTATTATTTTGTCCCAATGTAATCCAACTTGATATTATTTTATGTGACTTGTTCCTGTAGAAATTGGAACTTAATCAAAATATGTTTGGTCTTAGAATGCATCATTGGATTCTTGGAGATACTTACAGCACTGGTATTGTCATAGAATATTGAAATAGGGTCATCATATTTTACTTGCATTTCTTTCAAGCTTTGATTCATCCAGAGGACCTGAGTACAACATGTTGTTGCCGCAATATATTCTAATTCTATCATAAGAAAGAATACTGAGGACTGCTTCTTACTTAACCAGAAAACCAAACAATCACCCAAGTAGAAGTTTTCTCCACTAGTACTTCTTTTATCATCAATTATTCCTACCCAATATACATTTATATAGGTGACCATATTCATCTCATTCCCTTTCGAATACCACAATCCAAACTCTATTGTTCATTTGAGATATATGAAGATCCTCTTTACTTCCATAACATGATTTTCCTTCGGTGTTGCTTGAAATATTGCAATTTATCTAACTTCTTGCATCCAATCTAGTCTTAAGGTTGTCACATAGAGTAGATTGCCAATCATCAATCTATAGTCTTTGATTTTCTTCTTTAGATTCATCATATTTTCTCAACTTGCAACTAGTCACCATAGGAGTACTTTTGGGCTTGCAATCTTCCATTCTGAACTTCTTCATCATTTCTTTGATGTACTTGGTTTGGGAAATGAAAACACCTTCATCTAGCTGAGATATTTGGAGTCCCGAAAAGAAACTCAACTCACCAAGTAGGGACATTTCAAACTCATTATGCATGTATTTGGAAAACTTCTTACTCAACATGTCATCATCATGTCCAAAGATGATGTCATCCACATATACTTCAGTGATAAGTATGTTGTTTTGATCCAATTTTATGTAGAGATTGCTATATGCACTACCCTTTCTGAATCCTTGTTAACTCACTTAAAGCACTGATTAGTTCTTCCTCAAGATCCACTTCTCCTTCTTCATAATATTCTTCATCACTCTCAAGGGTTCCTTTCTGATTTTACATTGTCATGAAGATCACTCTCTCTAAGTCATTTTTGCTATCATCATCCTCATCAGATGAGGAACTATCTTCTTTTGAGTGGATCCTTTTCTTGAATACTTTTCTTTTATTTTATTTCTTGTTTCCCTTTTGATATTTCTTTTCTTTCTTGGGAACTTCTTCTTCATCACTTTCTAAATTCTTAACATAAGGACATTTAGCAGCAAAATGACCAATTTTACCACAATTAAAGCATATTAAAGGAAGCTTACCTTTTCTACTTTCCAATTCTTTTCTTCAACCTCCTCGCGAAGTTGGTTATTTCTTCATCTTCATCTAAATCATTGTTGCAACTGCAACTTGAATTTGACTTTTGCTTATTCTTTCTTATCTTCTTGGATGCTTTGAAATTTGCTTCCTTCTTGGATGGATTATCTTGTTCTGTTCTCATTTCATAAATTGTAAGTGTTCCATGTAGCTCGTCCATGCTCAACATAGAAAGATATGTTATTTCTTCTAGGGATGAAATATTAGGGTCAAATCTCATTGCAAGAGACCTTAGTACCTTTTGAACAATTATTGTTTCTTTAATTTCTTCTCTTAATCCTTTAATAGCATTCACTATTTCATCAACTTATCGAAAATAAGCTGCAATATCTTCATCTTCCTTCATTTTCAGTTGTTCAAATTTACCTCTATAAGTTTTAAGCTTGGCTCCTTTGACTTTGGCATATCTTTTGTAAACATTTTGAAGTTTGTCCCAAAGATCCTTTGCAGAGTCATAATGCATAACCTTGACATATATTGAACTAGACAGGCCACTCAGAATAGCATTTTTAGCCTTCAAATTGTTTTCACTAAGCTTCTTTCCATCTCTATCTATTGGGGGAGTGGCATGTGTCATGTATCTATCTACTATTGCTTTCCAGACATCAAATCCTTGTGCTTGCACAAAAGTTTTCATTCTTTTGATCGAGAAGCAATAGTTATGACCATCAAACAGTGGAATTCCATTACTAGTGCACTCCATGATCTACCTCCCAATGATTAGACTATTTCTGAAGGACCCGCTCTGACACCAATTGTTGGAATATTCATTAATACTAAGAGGGGGTGAATCAGTATTACACACTTTTTACCACTTTTAATCAAAATATGCAAGAATTTAATATATCAACAATTTATCACTTATGATTGCATTCAAGATACCATGAACATATAACCACAAATACAATATACAAGAATTTTACGTGGAAACCCAAATGGGAGAAAACCATGGAATGATTTCTTATATATTAAAATATTGCATTCATAAGAATCACCAACTTCCAAAATTCTCTAGCACCGACCCCCTATTTACATGCTCCAACTTGAATGAAGCTACAACTCCCTTGATTCTCCAGCTCCAACTAGAAGGAGGATCCAAGCCCCTATTTTACAGACTCCAACCTAAAGGAAGCTACAACTCCCTTTCCCTACCCCTTCCTTCCTCCCTTGAATATAAATAAGAGAATTGACATGTTACTGTTGTTGTCACTAGTATTGATACATAATTATCATCAAAATGGATACAACCACATAAAATTCATGCTAATGTCTCCAATAATATCCTCCAAATCATCTGCTCAAAATCACCATGATATGCATCAAAACATGTGCCAAGACATTCAAGATGTGCTTCAAAGAATATACCATGCTTCAAATCATATGCCAAAAATGTTCCAAAATATCCACGATGTACCTCAACCATGTGCCAATACCTCCAAGATATGCCTCAAGCATATGCCATAACTTCCAAGATACAAGCCTAAAATATATATAGAATAATATACCTTTCAACATGTGAACAAAATGGTGCATGAGATATCAAATATTATAACCTTCCTCAACCTCAGCATCAAGAAAAATGCCTTCCTCAAAAAATTTCCTCAGCCTCGTAGGACTGGACTAAGAAACAGGTGGAGCCTCACATGACGATACCAAGACAACCATCGAGGGCCTCGGGTGACACCATATGCTTGACCAATGGGGGTCTTCTCTAATAGGGTTTTATGAAAACCCTTTCTCCAATCTGTTGCTTTTAGCACTCCCTCCTTCGCACAACTTTGCTACTTCACTTTCGCTAACAAATCACATCCCTGCTTGGTGAGTAAATGAGAGGTTCTTGATGTGTATTTATACCCTTTCAAGTAACTTCTTTACTTGGTCTTTGATTTGAATTGAAACTTCATGTTTGCAACAAATTTTCTCCTTTAATTAATTTTGGCTCTGACTTGTAACTTCTTTTCCTTAGATCCAGGGCTTCTTCACTTACTTTCGAGGATTCATATTTAAGAGGGCATAACTTCTCAACTATGAGGAACCACGTGGCGTGCCACTTACCGTTAGAAATGGCCTGATGAGGAATATCAATTCAATAAGGTTTTGTATCCATTTGCAATATCCTTCACCCTCTTTTTCCTCAATCAAATTGGGGTTTCATGACCACACCTTCGAGGCTTCTTAATTATTGATCTCGGATCTTTTCATCAAGTGAGTTATAAAGAATTGCATTAAATGAGCATAAATTTAATTGAACCATTAAAGAAGGAAAAGATAAATAATGAAGAGACATAAGTATCAAATATGAACACAAAAAACTTGATAACGGATTTCGTCCCTGGTGGACTACGTCTCCGGGTCCTTCTCTCAAATGGGTAGGCCTTCTTATTAACTCATCAAAAGAATTCGGTATAATACATAAGTATACCTCATTCTAAAATCAAGATGCGGAAGTTTTGCTCAGATCAGAAAACAAGAAGCACGACTGAATTTGTGGCGTCGAATTACCCGAAAATGACTGTCTCCATACCTCGATCTGACTCTGGCACTCCCAGGCCCAAGAGGAATTTTGTCTCAGTTTTCGTGCCCTGCAACCTACAATAAATGTTGAATAATTTTCTTTGAACTATGTGTCAGTTCGTACCCACACGCACCCTCCTCCAGCACTATGCATATGCATGTTTTAAATAATAAAAACGGCATTGTTAACAATGTGGGATCGTTGGCCCATTGGTTACGGAGCATATATGAAGATGTGTATAAGGGGGGAGGTCTCGGGATCAAGCCCGTGGGCCTCCCCTTTTGGCTTGACCATTGCAATATATATATGTGTGTGTGTGTGTCATTTTTGTTCTGCTAACTTTGGTGAAGCTTCTAGTTGTTGGTCGGTTGCCATATTTGGCGGGGTCCCGCCAGATTTGGCGAACCAACCAAATCTTTATTATTTTTTTTTTAATTTTGATCACGGGTTGTCATTGAGCATTTTCCCACTGCCACGTGACAAAAAACTATTGGACCATGTCAACCACTATATCGTCAGCCTGCCATATTAGTGCCACATCACTATACAGATTTCCATTTCAGTTGCCAACTCAGCCTGCCACATCAGCACCACGTCATTGTACGGACTGCCACATGGTGCAATCTTACTGGTCCACGAAATGACCCAAAAATGCCAAATATGAGTGACACATGGTAGCCTCTGGTGTTTCCATGTCACCATGCTGATGTCAGCATGACACATGTCCTCTTTTTCATAATCCACGTATGTTGTACGGATGTTGATGTCGTCCATACTGATGTTGATGTTAGCAATACGAATGTTGACTCATCCCCCTGTTGACTGGGCTAGGTTGACCAAACTTTGACCATGAATATATTTCAATCCGTAGATTCATTTGATGAGTCATTTGCGTCGTTGGAAATCTTACGACGTGCTCTTTGCGATGATGTCATTTTCACTGAGTTTTGAGAAATCTGAATATTTTCCCTCTCTCTATTTACTAAGGCCATTGTGAGCTTCCTTAGTTGCTTCTGTGAGTTTTGAGTTGTTCTTAGTCTTCTATGGATCCTTTTTTGATCACTCCTTCCCACTAAGAGATTTTTGGACCACCAAAATCTTTCATCAATCAACAGATAAGTGAGGGAAAAGTTCACTCACCTTGTCCTTCTCAATCCACTTTGCCTTGCTTGGATGTGTTCCCTTTAAGCCTAATTGAAGATAATCAACATCACCCCTGCGTGAAGTCTTTGTCCTTCTATCTAGGATGGTATCTTCCTTTAACTCATCAAAGTACTCAGGAGAAAACTCATCAACTAAAGGTATTGAAACTTCCTCATCCCGATCCATGATCATGGGAGGCTCAAAAAGTTTCAAGTTCTCTACATTTACAACTGAGTAAATCTGCATATAAGGTGGAAGATCCAAACAAAAAGCATCGGTACCACTTTTCTCCAAAATAGTGAAGGGTCCATAATGAATGGGCTTAAGTTTCTTTCCTTCACCCTTGAATCTCTCCTTGTTGATATGAAGCCATACCTGGTCTCCAACCTGGAACTAATGATCAACCCTGTGATTTTCATGTCGATATTTATACTATGCTTGACTTTTTTCCAATTGTTCCCTGACTGCCTAGTGCACCTGTTGGATACTCTGAATGAACTTGTGGGCTCTGTCCTCTTTTATTTCTTCGGTTGAATAGGCATCTCTCCCATAAATCAAGTCCAAAGCAACTTTAGGTAGGTACCCAAAACATGTCTCAAAAGGCGAACACTGAGTGGAGGAATGTAAGGCTCGGTTGTAAGCATGTTGTACATAGGGTATATGTTCATCCCATAATGTGGGATGCTTGTTGTAGTAGCCTCGAAGAAAAATTACCATTGCTTGGTTTACAACCTCTTTCTATTCGTTGGTCTATGGATGGAAAGCAGTGCTCCTGTTTAAGTTGGTGTTCATCATTCTCCACGATCTTGTCCAAAAATCCCCAACGAATCAAGTATCTTGATCCGAGATAATGGATGTGGGTAACCCAAAGTGAACCCAAACATACTGAAAGAAGAGATTAGCAGTATGCTCAGCAGTGATCTGCTTTTTACATGGAATTAATATACACATATTTTTTAGCCTATCCACTACAACATACAAACAGTCATGACCCCCTTTTGACATTGGTAAACCCCCTACAAAATCCATGGAGATACTTTCCCATGGATGGGATGGAATAGGTAGTGGTGAGTATAGCCCCATTTTTTTATTAGTGGCCTTACAAGTAGAACACATCACACACCCCTTTACATATTTAGTTACAATTTCTTTCATTTGAGGCCAGTAACAAAACCTTTGCAAATGAGCCATAGTTTTTCCTACCCCAAAATTCCCAGACATAAGAGAAGTGTGAGCTTCTCGTATTACATGGATTCATTCACTTGTAGGAATACATAGCTTTCCAAGATGGTAGAGTATTTTTTCCTGTAGACAATAGTTCTCTACCTATGCACCATGGGTTAGCTTCTCATATACTTCTTTAAAATCTTCATCAATGGCATATTGTTCCACATAGTTATCATGAGATAAACAAGTATTCTTCAAAATAATATAAGTAGCAATAGGAAGTTTAGAACACATATCAGCTACCTTGTTACTTGTACCCTTTTCGTACTTGATTACCAAATGAAATTGTTGTAGAAAACCCATCCATCTGTAGTGTCAAGATTGTTGCAGTTTGGTTTATGCTTGGAGATACTGTAAGGGTTGGTCATCGGTATATATGATTTTTTCCTTCCCTAACAAGTAGTGCTTCCATTTATTTACGCTTTGAACCAATGCATACAACTCTTTGTCATATGTATGATATTTAACAACATCTTGGTTAAAAATTTCAGAGTGGTAACAGATAGGCTTACGATATTTCATCAATACTACACCCATGGCATATCCATTGGCATCTGTCTCGATCTCAAAGGGTTGTTGAAGATTCGGTAGTGCTAATATTGGTGTGGTTCTGATCTTTTCCTTCAAAGTGTTGAAAGATTTTTGTTGCTTTCCTTCCCACTGAAAAGTGTTCTTCACACTGGTTAAGGCATGCAAAGGAGCTGCTATAAAGGATAAGTTTGAAATGAACCTCCTCCAATACTGGTTTGCACCTAAGAAGCTCTGGACCTCGGTTACACTTTCTGGCTCAAGCCAATTTACAATTACATCAATCTTGGACTGATCAATTTTTAATTGTCCTCCTCCTACAATATGACCTAAATATATAAGTGTACTCTTGCCAAAGTCACATTTAGACAATTTTACATACAAATTTTCCCTTTTCAAAGTATCCAATACTTTCTTTACATGCCTCACATGTTCATCCCAAGTCCCGCTAAAAATAAGAATGTCATCTAAATATACAATCACAAAATCATTGTGGAAAGGCCTGAATACATCATTCATCACATGCATGAAAGTTACCGAAGCATTACAAAGCCCAAATGACATAACTAACCACTCAAACAATCCATGTTTGGTTTTAAAGGAATTCTTCCATGTATTCTATTCTGCAACCCTGATCTAATGGTATCCATTGTGCAAATCCAACTTAGTGAAATAAACAACATTCTTTAACTGATCAAGTAAATCATCTATATGAGGAAGAGGGTATTGATTTTTCACCGTGATTTTATTTAAGGCCTGGTAATCGACACACATGCTCCATGTGCCATATTTATTTGGCACCATCACGATCAGATAACCACAAGATGAGTTGGGCCTGATGACCCCTTKATCCAATAAGCCTTGTACCTGCTTATTGATCTCTATCATCCCCACAACTGACATCCTGTACATGCCCACATTAGGAAGAGGAGAATCATGTTGAAGATGTATCTCATGTTGGATTTCCCTCTTAGGAGGTAATCCATATAATTCCTGGAAAAYATCATCATACTTAGAAACAATATCAATTATTTATTTCTTATGATAAGGATCACATCCTTGGAAAGCGTCGAATGTTCTGACATCTTTCTCTCTTAYGACCACAAGTACATATCTCTTATTAGTGTTTATGAGTCTCTTCATTTGTCCTGCACCAACAAGTGTTGTSTTTACCCTCATGTTGTGAGATCTAACAATATATTCCACTCCCCCCTTAGTAAGGTGGTATTTGTTCTCATGACGAAAGAAGGTTGTTTTTCTATCATAAAGATAAGGACTCCCCAACACTATGCCACATATATCAAGTGATACAACATCCAAATCTATTTCATCATTCAACTTTGAACCAATAGCAAATCTGACCCTACATTGTTTGGTGACATTAAGTTTTGCTTTATCACATACCCAACCAAGAGGATAAGGCTTTAGATGTGGTTTCGTTTCAATACCCTTCTTTTTGACAAGTGCTTCAGATATTAAGTTTACTTGGGAACCCGGATCAAATAATGTATCTATCTTAGTATGTTTAGATACAACTCTTATGTGAAATAATTCATTCCTCTTTCGTTCATCATCATGAGATTCATTCTTGAAATTTGAACTAGCATGAAGGGAATCTTTACCTTGTACTACAACCGTTGTGATCTTTCCTTCGTCTCCTTAATCGGAACCAATATCTTGTTGCATTGTAGCAACGGTTTTTGTCTTCCCCTTTCCACCAAACTGTTTCGGTCTCTTCTCTAGATGCAGTTCCAACAGTGTTCATTATCGTGACCTCTTTTCTTGCAATGAGTGCAAGATGGATTTCCTCCTTCTCTCATCATTGTGGCGTTCTTATTTTCCTTCCTTTTAAACTTCTTAAAAGACTTATGTGGGTGATTGGAAGGTTTCTTTTTGGGATGTTCTTGAACATGCTTTCCCTTGTTCTTAAGGTGAGTGCCTTGCACACAAACTTCGTCAAGACTGGTGGGGTTAAACAAGAGAAAATTATGACGAATATAATTGTGAAGTACGCCAATATACTTCATTAAAGTTTCATAAGAATCCAAAGGAATGTTTAATGCAAGATATTTCTTCCTAAATTCCTCTATGAAACTTTTTACAGTTTGACCTTTACTTTGCCTTAAAGTTTTTCATTCCATCATTACTTTATGTAAATAACCCAATGGATAAAATTGCTTCCTTATCGCTAATTTAAATTCCGACCATGAGGAAAGAAGATTACCACACTTACTTATGTCCTAAATTTTTCTCTCCAACCATACGAGAGTGGTTCCTTCCAACTGAAGAAAAGTCAGTTGTACTTTAACTTCCTCTTCATCAATATGTTGAACACGGAAATATATTTCAACCTATCGGATCCAATTATCTAGCTTTTCAGGATTAGCATCTCCATTAAACATAGGTAAAGAAAATTTTACATCAAGCTTTAATAATGGTTTCTTGAAAGAGGTTTATGGCTAGAATGATAAGAGTGATGAGAATTCTTAGAGGAAGAAGAACTAGAACTTGATGGTGAAGATGGAGGCTCGGGAGGGTCTCCTCCAGCCCCTTGGTTTAACAAAGCATCATCATCAACATGTGCTTCCTTTTTCTTCTCTTTCTTCTTCATCCTCTTCTCGTAGTCTCCATACATTCGTTCGACCATTTATAACATGTGATAAAAGACCATATGGAATTTTTTCTCTTGTTCGTCACGCTTTTCTTCTTCTGCCATTTTCTTCCTTTGAGATGCACGACCAACTTCGGGATTGAAATTCTTAAGAGTTCCTTCACCCTGCTTATGCTTGGCTCTAGTAAGCATTCACACTCAACAATTCAAGTCAAATACGACTGCTCTGATACTAACATGATCCAGGATCTTTTCATCGAGTGACTTATAAATAATTGCATTAAATGAGCATAAATTAAAGTGCACCATTAAAGAAGGAAAATTTCAATAATGAAGAGACATAAGCATCAAATTTGAACACAAAAAAATTGATAACGGAGTTCGTCCCTGGTGGACTATGTCTTCGGGTCCTGCTCTCAAATGGGTAGGCCTTCTTATTAACTCAATAAAAGAATTTGGCAAAATACATAAGTATACATCATTTTGAAATCAAGCTGCAGAAGTTTTGCTCAAATCAGAAAACAGACAGCACCATTGAAATCATGGCATCGAATTACCCAAAAATGATTGTCTCCACACCTCGATCCGAGTCTGGCACTCCCAGGCCCAAGAGGAATTTTGTCTC
>JASDQU010818981.1:4255-22844 GCA_032191745.1 Picea mariana | reverse complement strand
AGAATTTGGCAAAATACATAAGTATACATCATTTTGAAATCAAGCTGCAGAAGTTTTGCTCAAATCAGAAAACAGACAGCACCATTGAAATCATGGCATCGAATTACCCAAAAATGATTGTCTCCACACCTCGATCCGAGTCTGGCACTCCCAGGCCCAAGAGGAATTTTGTCTCGGTTTTTGTGCCCTACAACCTGCAATAAATGTTGAATAATTTGCCTTGAACTGTGTGTTAGTTCATACCCACACGCGCCCTCCTCCAGCACTGGGTGGATGCATGTTTTAAATAATAAAAACGGTGTTGTTAACCATGTGGGTCCGTTGGCCCATTTCTTACGGATCATATATGAAGGCGTGTATAAGGGGGAGGTCCTGGGGTCAAGCCTGCGAGCCTCCCTTTTTGGCTTGACCATTGCAATATATATATATATATATATATATATATATATATATATTGTGTGTGTGTGTGTGTCATGTCTATTTCACTAACTTTGGTGAAGCTTCTAGTTGTTGGTCGGTTGCCAGATTTGGCGGGGTCCCGCTAGATTTGGCAAACCCGCCAAATCTTTATTATTTTTTTTTTGAAATTTTGATCACGGGTTGTCATTCAGCATTTTCCCACTGCTACGTGGCATCCCATGACTGGGCCATGTGGCAGCCACCTATTGGACCACATCAACCACTGTACCATCATCCTACCATGTCAGCACCACATCATTGTACGGATTGTCACTTCAGCTGACAACACAACCTGCCATGTCAGCACCATGTCATTGTACGGATTGCCATGTGGTGCAATCTTACTGGTCCACGGAATGACCCAAAAATTCCAAATATGAGTGACACGTGGCCGCCTCTGGTGCTGCCATGTCACCGTGTTGAATTCAGCATGACACGTGTCCTCTTCTATACATGCCATGTATGTTGTATGGATGTTGACTTTATATGTACTGATGTTGATGTCAGTAGTACATATGTTGACTCATCCCCCTGTTGACTAGGCTAGGTTGACCAAACTTTGACTATGAATATCTTTCGACCTGTAACTCCGTTTGACGAGCTATTTACGTCATTGGAAATCTTGTGACGCGCTCTTCGCAATGATTTCATTTTCATCGAGTTTTGAGAAATTTTAATATTTTCCCTTTCTCTGTCTATTGAGGCCATTCTAAGCATCCTTAGTTGCTTCTGTGAGTTCTAAGTTGTTCTTAGTCTTCTCTGGATCCTTTTTGGATCAACTACTTAACCACTTGACCATACTTCAAGGGATTCTTGTAGACTTCTTGAAAGTGTCTTCCCATGAGGTTCATGCTTAAAGCTACGCCATAAGGGGACCACTTTGGAGACTTATTCAAATACACCCATAGAATCTTTTGGACTTCTTCTAGGGTTGGCATCAATGATAACCATTTTTCCAACAGTTGGATGTGTATGTATGNACGTCATTGGAAATCTTGTGACGCGCTCTTCGCAATGATTTCATTTTCATCGAGTTTTGAGAAATTTTAATATTTTCCCTTTCTCTGTCTATTGAGGCCATTCTGAGCATCCTTAGTTGCTTTTGTGAGTTCTAAGTTGTTCTTAGTCTTCTCTGGATCCTTTTTGGATCAACTACTTAACCACTTGACCATACTTCAAGGGATTCTTGTAGACTTCTTGAAAGTGTCTTCCCATGAGGGTCATGCTTAAAGCTACGCCATAAGGGGACCACTTTGGAGACTTATTCAAATACACCCATAGAATCTTTTGGACTTCTTCTAGGGTTGGCATCAATGATAACCATTTTTCCAATAGTTGGATGTGTATGTATGATGGTAAGATGGCATGGCATGCATATTAAAATTACGAAGGAACAAGGGAACATTAAAATTAAACAAATAAGAGATATGTAGGGGGTCCCCACCTATTAATTATTATTTATTATCCTTTATCATTATTTAATAAAGTTGTCCTACTTAACTAAAATTATTTATCCTTTTAACGAAAAGGTAGTTGAACCACTTGAACTATCTCATTGAATAATAAAAGAATAAGGCAAAGAAGGACAAAGGCATGGGAGAAGAGAGAGGCAATTATGATAAAGGGTTATACTGAAGGTGGCAAGAAGACAGACTAAGAAGCATAGATATTTGGCATGCTTCAAAAGAGTCAAGATAGTGATGCATTTGTGGCTTGGTTGATCCAGCATTTTTCTGGTCTTGGTCTTTTCTTTAAAGACATTAGTCATCTTTATGTGATGTAAAATTACATTGTACACTTCTAAGTTAAAATCTGTTCCTTATCCTTGCAAGGGTTTGTAAAGAAAGGATTTAGTTGTAATTTGGAATGAAAATGAATAAAATCATCTGTTGGCTTTGGTCTCACTTTTGGATCTATTGTACAATGTTATTTCAGATTTGCTTTCTTTAAAACTGTCTTTTAGAAATATGTTTATAATCACATTACATCTTTTTTTTATATTTTATTTTTACTGAAACACTTAAACATAAAATTAGCATCATGCCCAAGTACTCATTGCTTGAGGGATTATTGAAATTTTTGGTTAGGCTATAAACACATGGTGATAATCTTACCTATCTCACCTTATCCTTGTGATATTCGAAAATGTTGGTAAAAGGACTTCCATTCCTTTTCATCAATAGGCATTACATGTTACCTGGTAAATCGATCACCCTCATCAACATTGGTGGAAAAACTCCACATGAGGCATGGAGTGGTAAAAAACCCTCTTTTAAACATCTTGGAGTTTGAAATTGTGATGATTGTGTACATATTCCAAAGGAAAATAGTAGTAAGTTGGATAATAAAGTTGAAGATTTTATCTTTATTGGTTATAAGATGGTATAAAAAGTTATAAATTTTGGAACCTAGTAACTAAGAAGATTGTTTATAGTCGGGATGTTGATTTTAGAGAGGTTGATGATGTTTCCAAAAAGGAAGTCCTACAAAAGGAAAAGGAAACAGAGATAATAGAGTTTGAGTTGAAGGATGAAGAATATAAATCAACAAAAGAACATGAATAAGAAGAAGAAGAACCTCATACTCCAGTATCGAGGAGATAAATTTGGGAAAGAAGGAAACCAGAAAGGTATACTACACCTGATTTTTCTCTAGTTTTTGTTTATTTATTATTGATGATGATCCCATAACTGTTAGGGAGGCATTGAATTCAAAGAATGGTAAACTTTGGAAGATGGCCATGGTTGAAGAAATGGTTTCCTTGGATAAGAATGAGGCTTGGGATCTAGTTGAGTTGCTAGATGGAAGAAATCCCATTGGTAGAAAATGGGTGTTTAAAAATAAGTCGAATGTAAAAGGCAAAGTGGAGAAGTACAAAGCTCGCTTAGTAGCAAAGGGATATTCCTAAGTAGAGGTAATTGATTTTGGTGAATTTTTTTCTCCTATTGGTAAATTAACTTCTATTAGATTATTTTATTTGTTGTTATTGTTTTTTATCTTGAAGTAGAGAATATGGATGTGAAGACAACATTTCTACATGGGGATCTTGAAGAATAAATCCATGAAATAGCTAGAAGGTTTTGCAATGAAGGGAAAGAAAGAGCTAGTTTACTAATTAAAAAATTCTCTACGTGGGTTAAAACAATCTCTAAGAATGTAGTACCAAAAGTTTGATACTTGGTTTCTCAAGAAGAAACGTTGATCACTTTATGTATTCCAAAATAGTTTCTAATCATTGTATTTATGTGGTCCTCTATGTTGATGATATGTTACTAATTGGAAACAATAAGGAAACCATCAAAGATGTCAAAACTCAGTTGTCATCTAAATTTGATATGAAAGATGTTGGTGCTGAAAATTTTGTTTTGGGCATGGAAATTAAAAGAGATCGGGAAAACAAGAAACTCTAGTTGAATAAAAGGAAATATGTTGAGATAATGTTGTAGAGGTTTAATACGCAGGAATGTAAACCATCCAAAGTCTCTATTCTTGTAGGTGTAAGGTTATCTATGTACCAATGTCACAAGACATAGGAAGAGGAATAGGACATGTTATATGCTCCTTATACTAGTGCTATTGGCAATTTGATGTATGCAATGATTTGTACTAGACTAAACATTGCCCATGCAGTGGGATTTTTTAGCAAGTATATGTCAAAAATGTGGAAGGAGCATTGGACAACTATAAAGAGGGTCTTTAGGTATTTTTGTGGCACTATAGATTATGGAATTTTCTACCAAGGAAGAACTAGACTAGGCAGAGTGTTAGATGTATATGTCTTTGGTTTTGTATATTGGGTTGATGATCTAGATCGCAAAATATCTACAAGTGGTTAAGTGTTTAACCTATTTCGAGGAGAAAGAGACAATCTATAGGTGCACTTTCAACTAAGCACATTGAACACATGGCAACCACTCGTGTAAGTAAGGAATATATTATAGAGATTTTGTTTGTACAACAAGTTGTAAGGTTAGATTGTGACAGTTAGACGGTAGGCCCCCTTTCCTGGGGGTTCAGGGGTGGAGCCCTCAAAAAGTTTTTTTAGGTCATTTTTGGCATGTCCTTGTTTTTTTATCAATGGTATTTTGTTGCAAATAAACTTGTTTGAAAATTATAAGAATATCCAATTTAAGTAGGATATAATAAGGTAATCCATTTAGGATGAGATAATATTATATTGAGTAAAATGTATATGATTGAAATATATGATTACAATGACAATGAGGGCCATATATACCCATGCAGGAGTGTCATTTCATTAATAGACATGTCTTTTGGATAATACATGTCTTTTCATTATGATGTATTAATTATTATTATTTATTGATTATTTATTTATATCTATATATTTTATATATTTATGTTCATTACATATTTCATGCCATTGTAATCTAATTGTGGTTAAGGAATTATGTTTGTAATATAATCATTGGTAAATGGATTAGGGTTTTGGATGTCGTAAAATCATATATGTTGTATTGTAAATGGTGAAGTTAATACAATGAGAAAGTTATAGGTGCAGCTCTAAGGTTTGCTAATTTTCCTAGTTAAGGGTTTCTAGGGTAAATATTTGTGTACTACGTGTGTATGCCATTATTATTCTTTTTGTTTTTTATAAATAATTTGTATGCATTGTTTTACTATAAATGTTTAAAATGATAGGGTCATATGCCAAGGTTTGTTTGTTCCTGCAAGTCTCTGTAATCCACCCCAGCTCGTACTTGACTTTAGCCTGTGAATACTCAAAGTTAAGAGTCCCTTGCATGTACTTGACGAAGGTAACCTAGGATATATACACATGTGGAATTTGTGGACTACATTTGCACTTGAGGCAAATAGCATCAGTTGTTGGGAAGTGTTGTCAGTTTCATCGGGACATATCCTCAATACCCCTCACTATAATTAATTCATTCACAACTTCACTAGTTATCCTAAGTGGTTTCAAACCCCATCATTGAAACTATTGGAAGGCTCGGTGTTTTATGAGCGGAAGGATGCTAGGTATCATATGACACATGTTTTTTTCTTTTTCTCACCCTCATGCGAAGATTGATCCTATTAAAACATGTATATTTCTTTGATTGTGAAATACATATATTTTTCCATCATTATTTCAAATGTTTTCATTTTGATTCACATGTTTTGATTTTGATTCACATATTTTTCTTTGACTATGCCATTGTTTGGAAAAAACACAAGTTAGGAACCATCCACTTGAAGCTCACATGCAACCTACAAGTTAGGAATCATAGGAAACCATTTGGCGCGTTGCCATTCCTGACACTTGAAAGGCCTTCCACCATTGTTAGGAGGTGTCCAAAGTCTTTATACAGCATCGGTTAGATCGCCCCTACATTCACCTTTGAGTGCAACTTTGTTGGGCTCAACCTTACTCAGGTCCTCCTTGTTAGGATCAGTTGCTTATAGAAACCCTTTTGGAAGCTCATCCTCAGTAGAAGTTAGCTCTCAACATTCAATCCCAATGGAAATAATTCCACCATCATCCCCTCATATGTTCAATATTCCATATATGGCTTCACTCAATATTTCATATTTTACAAATATCACCAATGATCCCCTCTTACATGATCCATCTTGGCCATCCATACCCTCCAAGCCACCCTCTAATATTACAAAATTTGAGGGAAAGTCAGGTGAATACCTAGATAACCATTTCATGATGTTTCACCTATGGTGCTCATCCAATTATATCACAGATGATTTTGTCTAATTAATATTGTTCCAAATAACAATGGGCCATCGACTGAATGGTTCATCCATGAAAAAATAGGGTCACGTGCTAATTTTGCATCTCTAGCTAATGCATTCTTGGATTTTTTCCAATTTCTGGTTTGTCATGATACTGGTCTAGAAATTCTTATTGATTTTTGGTAAACCACTTCCACACACATTGTGGATCATATCGATGAGTGACATTGATGGCACAATTTATGCAAAATCTAGGTGAAGGAAAATGAGACGGATTTATGAGAGGAACGAAATAAATAACATATTGAATACAATAACACAGAGATACGGACAACAACAACATATATCCAATGAACGATAACTTATATTGAATAAATAAAATAGGTTGAAACTGTAAAACTGCATAACTAAAAACAACTTGCTCGAATGGTGGTAATTATTTCTGAGAAGAGATGTGGATGCTACGTGCATATGTCTGAGTAGAATGATTACAATGAGGCCCCAAAGGCCTTTTTAACATTACTCTTGAATGCCAAAACCATAGACATCCAAAAAGCTAACCCTAGGAGATGAAACGCCAAAAGTTATGTGGGCCATGATGTGTAAGTTCGTACCTCAACTTCCCGGGGTCATAAATTTTGCATACGACCTCCATTTCTGGCATGTGATAGCTTGTTGGAAAGGTATTTTCAAGAATTACACATTATGTCATCAAAATCTGACTCCGTCTATAGTTTGATTGTGGCAAGGAAAAAAAAATTGTTTAGGGCCCCAAAACGACCCTGAAAGTACAAAAAGATGTACTGACATGAAAACTTCCATAATAAGTTAGTTGGATTAGGTGGGATGCCACCAATATCCACTTGGAAGCTATGTATGGCTTCAGACAACCCCGAAAGTGTAGAACCCACAATTACAAAGAATTACAAAAGAACATGCTAAACTAAAAATTATCAAGAGGATCCAGTTAGAATAGGTGGGTGGCCACCAATATCCACCTAGATCATTCTTCCCCCCTTAAGAAGCAATGGTCTCCATTGCATTGAGTTCCCCCATAAGATGAGGAAATTTCTACAGAATTTGGCTCCGGGTGAGCCACTTTCCTTGGTGTAGGATTTTCCCTACCTTGACAACCCGATAAAGTTGGATCCTTTGTTGGTGAGTTCCCTTGACCTGTGTGTCCACTATCTGATCAGTGGATTCTCATTCCATGTAGTTAGGGTTGAGCTTTGTTGGTGTCAATTGTTCTATGATCTATGAGGTGTCCAATAATGGTGGAAAATATTGCTATAGGAGGTCCACATTGAACACTGGGTGCAAGACCAAGAAGGGGGGAGTGTTGAGCTCAAAAGCATTGTCACCCACAACCTTGGTGATAGTGTAAGGCCCATATTGAAGTGGATGGAGCTTATTATGGGGCCATGTAATGTGTTCTTTTTGCAAATGTAATTAGACCTTATCTCCCATATGAAACTTGTGTGGTACCCAGTGTTGATCATGGCATTGCTTGTACTTAGCATTGGCTTTCTGAAAAATCTCATGGACCCGTTGGTGGATGTGCTAAATCTTCTCATTGAATCTGGTGGCTTTGTTAGCCTCAGACTGAACATGGGAAGAATTTGTTTGTATGGTTGCAATAGGTAGTGTGACATCAATGGGACCCAAGGGTTGGAATCCTAGCCCCACCTGAAAGGGGCTATGGTCGGTGGAGTTATGGAGAGCCATGTTGTAGCTCTATTGAACATAGGGAAGACTCTCATCACATGTGCATGTATGCTTAGAGTTATACATGCACAGGATGTGAAAAATCATTTGATTGATGACCTCTGTTTGGCCATCGGTTTGAGGGTGGAAGGAAGTGGATTTAGTGAGTTTGGTGTCCAACAGTGATCGAAGACTCGACCAAAATGGGTTGAGGAACATGTTGTCCAGATTAGAGATGATGGTATGTGGTATCCCAAAATGGACCCACACTCATTCGAAGAAGATATTGGTAGTATATGTCGCTATGATGCTCTTCTTGCAGGCTGTGAGAATGGCCATCTTCGAAAATCGATCAACCACCAAAAATACACAATCATTTCCTTGCTTGGTGGATGAAAGGTCAGACATGTAATCCATCAAAATATATTCCCAAGGCCTATCAGGAGTAGTGTTATGGAAATATTCCTCTGTGGACAGGTGAACTTTCCCTTGGATTATTGACCTCAATACCAAGACAGAAACAATCATTTGGACACTACCATTCCTATAAACTCATTTTTCTTATCAAAAAAGAGAGGAGAAGGTAAAGTAGGATGTACTATGTTTACGACATTTGTCCTAGCTACTCCACAAGCTTGATCTGATTCCTGGCGCAAATCAATACCTGTAATGAACAGCAAAAAACAAGCAAATTCATTCTACTCTAATCGATTAAGCAAAGCAAATTCATCTATGCAAATCAAATTAAACATAGACAAGCACATGAAAACCTTTAAGGAAATAGGCCAAGTATATTAAATGAGAAAAAAGAAAACTTATATACCATGAATGATGTCAATTTCAACTCTTCTAAGCTCTCCTCGTCCAAGCCTTGCATGAATCCCAATATCATAAATCTCATATCTCCAAGCTTCCGTCGGGATCAAAGGTTTGATACCTCTAATCTTCCTCTTCTTATCCATGGAAAGCCCTCATTATATAGGATTTGGAGGCTTAACCACCATGGACAAGATCACTCACTAGATCCACTAAAATGGGATCTCCAAGATTTTTACGGAGAAAATATCTCTCAAGGATTTTAGGGAGAAAATATCTCTCAAGGATTTTAAATAGGAAATATCTCTCAAGATCCACCAAATTAGGATTTTGGTTTGAGAAAATATCTCAACCATCCATGAGATTCTCAACCTCTTCTTGAGATTAGGAAACTAAATGTGAGGTGGATTCTCACACAAAATTAATTTCCTTTTTATGAATATTAATAAATAATTCATGTGCACTTAGTATTTTGACCTTCATATGATATATTTATCCTCCTCATTGACTAGGGATTGTGACAAATGTTCTTTCATGGTCTTAAGGTGTATGCAACACTTAGCAAGGTGCATATGACATGTTTACGACACTTGTGACACTTAGGGTGAGTTACTTAAGTGTGGCATTTTGATGTGTAACAGATGCCCCCTAAAGTGTGAGGTCGGAAGAGAAATTGATGGTTGAAACACTTTACAAATTCTTCAATGCAAGGGTGCGGAGTTGGAGAGCCTAGCAGAAGCTACAAACAACCATCAAACATTATTAATATATGTTACATTTCTGAGGCAGTCATAACTATGCTCAGAATACGAGATGACTCAAAGCATGATCGTCGACCAATACATTGTGGATCCATGAAAAATATTAACTAAGGACATGGCCACTAGAGATACAATGTAAATCCATACCTCCGTGACATGAACTGATCGTAGCCATGAAAAATACACAGTGGAGCTACGAGATGATAAAACATAGCCACGAACCAATACAATGTGGATCTATGTGACAGTATATATATATATCATCATGCTCAAATGATCTCTTTCGCAGCCTGGGAAAAGCAGATAACAGAGTGAACGCTCAATCCAAGGTCTTCATCCAAATCCTGATGTGGTGCAAATATATCCATGTGAATATATGATTTGATGTCGAACATGGTAGAAACAACTTGATTATCGATCGTTGAGGTAAACCATCAACAAGTGCGAGGGAAATCACCAATGATGTCAATGACTCCCAAGGTATCCTAGTACATTCCAGCGAGTGTGAATCAATGAGTTGAGATCAAACATTCATGGAATCATCCAATCCTAGGTAAATGATGTAAACCTATTGCTGGAAGTGAGGAGGCATGTCATTGAGGCATGCAGGTCCCAAGGTACTAACTGGTTTCTAATTCTAATTCCCATATGATGTGTTGAAGTCGACAGGAAAAGACTCGTTGAAGATAGGCCTTGATGTATCCCCCATAATCGACATGAAATGGACACAGGAATGTGATGTAAGATGGCGAATTGAATGAGTATGKACTGACACAGGAAATGGAAACTGGAAATACTGCAGATGGATGGTTTGAATTCAAACTTCCCTTGAACATGATGAGGCACGACAACTARCTTGGAAGCATTGACTYGACCAGTACCAAGAATGTAATGTGACAAAAATAAGAGCACTCTTCAATTGGACAAAAAAGTATGGTGACACATGGAATTGGTATGACTCAGAGACAAGTGGATTACCCAATTGTAAGATGAGATGCAAACATGCGCCATGTTCAAGGTAGACAATAGTTTCCATAAAGGATTCCCAAAAACTTGACCCACTTCCTTCAATTTTTCCCCCACCCAAATAGATGAGTACCTCTTTTTCATTAAAAGATCTCGAGGAGGGAACCACATGCTCGATATAACTCACCTTCGATAAGTTCCTCTTCCTTTATTTAACGAACTGGAAGAAGTAAGGGTTTGCTGCCATATGGTTCCTTTAATGTGTAGTTTAGTGAGTCCATAAAAGGAAAACTCGGTGGTTTTTCATATTTAGAAAGTCTAAAAATAACTTAAAGGCGACTCCATGGATGACTTTTTCATAAATTTAGTCTCCCAAGCCCGAAAAAAAAGTGTAAAACAACACAGGCGAGAACTCTTCTAATAATGCTTGATTAGAGTGCTCATTTTTCGTAATTAGTATCACGAGGCCAAAAAGGAGATAAATTATCACTCGAAAGATTCCCTTTCAAACCTTTTTAATGAGTGTGAAAGGAAGTAAGATCACTCGAAAATCTTTTCATGTTTAGAGAGTCTAAAAAGAGCTTAAAGGAGACTCCAAAGAGTTCCTTTTTCGTATAGATTTTACAAGTCTGAAAAAGAGATAAAAGTGTACTCGGTAACCTATTCTCACATATTTACGAGCACAAGATATAACAAAGACTAATCTTGGTAACTTATTCTCATTTATTTACGAGCACGAGAAAGAACAAAGCCTAAGCTCGTTTAGGAAAAATACTACTATGTTACGATGGGAATGACCTTCAAACAAGGATCACTCCTAGCAGTGTGTCTCTCTATAGGTAGTTTTCCCCTAGCTTCTTTGGTAGAAGTTAGCGGTTTTTCTCCAGCATGATGTCGAGAGGCTRGAGACCTGCCCCCCAAGCGTCGTTTCCTCCAGCTATTCTTCTTCTTTCCTAGTTTAGGTTTCTAGTTACTAATGGAAACATTTTCACTGGGCAGAGGAAAAGAAGGTTCAAGTACTCRAACCAAAGTAAGAATTGATTGTAATGGAGAGGGGTCTGTTTCATTTTTTAACGAGCTTGACAGAGACAATGAACTATGCTCGTGCCTTCCATTTCAATCCCTAGATTTCTTTTCATTTTTTAACGATCTTTCTACATAGAGGAAAAATATGTTCRTAGCTTCTATTTCATTTTTTAACGAGCTTTCCACARAGAAAAAAAACTGTTCTCAATACCTTTGTTTCATTTTTTAACGAGCTTGCCACAGAGAAGCAAAACTATGCTCAAAACCTCTCCTTGATCATGGATTCCAAGAGGAGAATGCTCTGGAAGGAATACATGTCAAGGGACAAACTTCATCCATGGCTTCTAGGATATATTCGCTAGATGGAATAAAAAAAATCTAGAAGGAATACATGTTGATGACCTCAATAAGGGTAGGGAGATCTGGCTCTAATAGCCCTATCGAAGAGATGCCATGTCAACTACCAGATCTAAGTCAGGAGAAGGGAGATATTCCCTCTCGTGAGGGGTTGAACGCATGGGGCATGTCTTTACATAATTGACTTGTGATGGGGCAGAAATCCCTGGCATGTATGGATTGTTCAGAGAAGGCATATGGTTGACCATCAAATGAGGTTCAATGAATAAAATTTGGTCGATCATTACGATGTTTTCGTTGTGAGGGAAACATATCACTCGAAAGAGAGTGGACACAAAATCTCTCATAACATAGACATAGTCTCTCCCGAGGACCAGGTTAAAGTCCAACAGGTCGTGAACTACCATCACATCGACGTAGACCATTTTTCCTCCCAAAGTAACTAGAAACTGAGGAAGTATCCCTAAAGGTTGAATAACTCTTTTGTCAAAGGTCAACAGATTATGAGTCACARGCGCAAGTTGTGGAGAACCAAAATCCTGCCAAGCATTCATGGATAAKATGCTMACAGAATCACCTTCATCTATTATAGTGTTAGGAATATTCCTATCACAAACATGCATGGTGATTTGGAAAGGCACGTAAGAAGGAAGATGAGGTTCTGTCAAATGATTCTAATTGATAGAAATCATATGATTGCTTGAAGGGGGTGCCATCGGGATGGGCAGAGTGCCCCCTTGTCCAGGTGAATTAGTATTAATGAGGTAGAGCTGAGAAAAATCCTCACTCTTTGAATGAGGAGTGGGATCGACCGATGATGGAATCCTATCGACCACTTTGGTTGCATTCTTCAAGGGAGGTTATCACTGTAAAAATTTTCATATGGAGTCCAAGTCTCAGGACTTGGCAGGAGGCTAAATCAGTATAGAAGAGTGATAGACTAGCAGATGGGGTCATATTTAGAAGACGGATCTAAATCTGGAAGAGGTATGAAGTCGATGGGACCCGACGGGTCATGGATCGTGGGTGTTGCTAATCGACGGTTGTGGAGTGTATCGAGCAAAGAACTAGTGCATAGGTTAATCTCTTGAAGGCGAGCCAATAAAAATACCATGGTTTTTTCTCGAGGGCACATGGTGCCACCATATGCATATCGAGGGTGAAAGCGATTCATATTGAAACCACTCAAGCCCACCCCGATGTCACATGTCAAAATATCATTAGATATGTCAAATCCAAGGATTGCATGTGGAAAGGGAAATTTGATGGCCAGTCAAATCACCTCGGGACACTTGTTTGGGTACTTTCGTCCGTTCGATGCTAGGTAAGCGTCGCCACAAAAATGATTCAAAATATCATCATTTGAAATCAACATCCAAACGTGGTAATTCATTATCCCTGCAAGGACATTCGTTAGTATCCCATGATTGGCACTCAACGATGATTGTTACTCAAAGCATGGGTGACGGTGCTCTGTTTTGGGCAATTAATGTTTTATTATAGAATGGGGTAACCATGATACAAATCATTCGTCTAACTCTTGTACAACTAAGGGAGATAAGCCTATGCTTCCAGAAAAACCAAGGGAAATGGAGAAGACAGATCCAGCAACCTTCAGTGAACCGGGATATTCAAATAATTTGGAAAAATTATCGATAAAGAAGAAAGAAAAGCTTGTTGCACGAATACTGGCAATAAAATTTCACACAGAGCCTGTAGATGAGTCGGGGTCAGGTGAAGGAATTATACTAAATTCTATCATGAAGGATTTAATTATCAATGGATACGTAGATGGACATCACCTGCAATTTGGCAAGGGTAAAAGGAGCAAGTGACAGAAGACATAGGTTACAGCTGAAGTGGTTGAAAGTGTTGGAAAAAACCAGTCTACTTGGCTTGACACTTTAAAGGAAGAAATTGCTAATCTGAAATAGATTTCGGGCTAAATTAAGTATGTTTCAGAGAATTTTGTAATGATACAGACAAGTGGAATTCAGGGTAAAAATCTCGAATATGTCAGTTTTGATTATAACGCTCCCTAGAAAGTAGGAGCTCGATTGTGGTGTGTTACTCCCCTTTGTAACTGATAGTTATTTTTGGAATCTTGGGGAAGATGATCCATTTTGAATTCCCTATGCAATGTATCTATATATACTACCATAGGGATAAATGAAGGTTGGACTTACCAGAGAGGGGCCTGCCCACGTAGCAGGAGAACTTTGTTGTTTTTTATGAAATTTTAATATAATCAGAAAGGGTTTTTCTGAGACAGTCGGGATTCATCACGATTTTGATGTTCAGTGTGTCTTCTTGTATTTCATTATTCGTGAATGTGTTTTTCTGCTAGTAATAATCCATAAGTAATAGAAGTAATTCATATTTGTTGGTGCTCCTTCGTATATCGATTATACTTGTTATGTAATTTTGATTATTGTTTTAGACTTCACTCATGATTAGTGCTCTGTTTGTAGTATCCAATTATCATGTTTCTTCTTCTAATACTTCACCAAGAGATTCGCCATATATTAAACGCCTCTTGCTGATAGTACTCTTTCCTCTCCTCTCTGCCACCTCACATTACTTATTTGGCTGAACATCATTACTATTTTGCCTCTTTTCCCTCTGGAAATACATATCTTATAACTCTTCATTTATTTATTTTGGAATGGACCCCATTGCCCAATGGCCCTACTCTTTTGTTTAGTCCTACCACCTTTAAATTTTAAACCATGGTAGAATATGACCTTTGTACACGCATTGCCAAATATTTTGAATATCCCAAATATTTGTATGTCCGAGAGAGCCCTCTCTGGTTGGAAAGGTCAGAATCCAACCTAAAGTTGTTTGAAATAGTTACCTTCGGCATCTGTCTTCCAGCCAGATAGATTTACAGAGTGCTAACATTCTGGTGCCATTGTCGAGGACGAAATTGAAAATTTTTCCCTGGGAAAGAATGACATGGTTGAGTTCTAAGTTCTAAGAGCAGCAGACACTTAGGCACATATTGGTTGTATTCCTGCTCTGGCGACTCCACACATCAAAAATCAGTTTGAAGGTGATTCTGCTGGTAGAAGAATCCAGGAATTTAAATTTTCAATGCAGAATCCACTCTCAATGTAGAATCCAGCTTCCAAAACATCATTTCCGACTCCACTTAAACTTCAAATGTGATTCAGAGATTCCACTGGAAGATGAGAGCCCCTGACAGAGGTATGAAAGGACATCATGGAGAAAACAAGTACTTAAACTTGATTTTTTTCCAAGACATTATACTTTTTGTTGTGAATTACCTCTGGTCCTTTCCTGAACATGCTAAACAATTTTTTCTTTACCTACTGCATTCAAATGATGATCATGATAATCCTAAAATTATATTTCCTCCTCTTAAATTTATACAGATATTTTCTCAGTCCATCACTGATTTTGATCAAAACCTCCCATCTGAGCCATGTGATAACCACAACCAAGTTGATGAGCCTCATGAAACCAAGGCTGATATTTCACTTCATGTACTTGATCCAACACCCTCCAAGACCCAAAATAGATACAAACCCTTAAAATTACCCCACATCCTTCATGATTTTCCTCCAAAGCACTATGAATGCCTACTTGTGTTTGATATAGAACTTGGGGCCATCACAACTGGAAAAGACATCCAAGGGTTTGAGCATTTTATAGATTTGTTTGAGATTGACCATGATGATGTTTGTATGAGGGATTTCTCTCAATCCTTGAAAGGAGATACCAAATAATGGTTTAAACATTTGAATCTAGAGACGATTAGCTCATGGGAAGAATTAAAGAGTGTTTTTTCGAAGTTTTGGGGTAAGAGGAAATCTATAGACCTACAGCTTACAGAATTATATGCCTTGAAAAGRAAAAGCAATGAGACCATTTCCAMATTCAGTAGGAGTTTTTCCAGTATTTATTATGACCTTCCCAAAGAAATTCAACCCTATGAAGTTGTTCCCATGCTCCAGTATGCCACTACTCTTCACCCAGATTTGTCTTTCCTCCTAATGGAAAGAAGACCTGAGACCTTACAGCAAATGTTCAATGATGCTCAGGAGGTTCAACACAATATATTAGCATGTGAACAGATTCGAAGTGAAGGGTTGGGTGTTCCAGGACATGAAAATGAATATGAATAGAGAACGTTGGACCGAAATCTTCAGCATAAAATTGATGATATCGCAAGTCCTCTTGAAGTTTTGAATGTAAATGACTTTTCAAAGAATTATATCCCACTTAGTGAAAGAGAAGGTACTTATGTAGTTTCTGATCCACCCCATGACAAGCATGGAGTTGATTGTTTCATATATTCAATTGTTGATAGTCAAGAAGGTGAGTTTGCAAATCAGTTTGTTGAAGAACAGGTTAATATCCCAGGTTTTTTCTTGTTAGACAATATTGTCGATGTTGTTGATTTGCCTATATATGATGAATATGATGATGACCTCCCTAAAAATTCAACTGCATTTCCTCTATCAGAAAATGTTATTTTTCGGAAGTATAATGAGAACAATCAGCCTGCTTATCACAGTTAAAGAGAAGAAAGTAATGGATCAGTTGAACGGAATTCTTTACCTTTATGCTTTTCTTCATTTAAATTTTTGAAAGAAAATTCTAACATCATCATCGAAGCAACAGAATGTGTGTTGATGCCAAATCACATTGATTCACTAGAACAACTCGACAAGAAATTTCAGCAATATTCTCATGTGTTAGATGACCTTGTCACTTATTATGTAGAACGTCTTGTTAGTTCAAAATTGCGGCCATTGGTCGAAGAGGAACCTGAAAATGAGTGTGTTCAGCAATCCAAAGAAATTGAAAATTGTGCATATGAAAAAGGTGAAGAAAATGAAGAAGGTTTTGAATCAGAATACAGAGGACTTGCAAATGAAAACCATMTTCCATTATGTTTTTCTTCCTTTGAATTGTTGAAAACAAAACATGAGATAACAAAGGAAGMAGAAAAGTCTACCTGCAATGGCATTGCTTTACATCAAAAAATTGTTKTCAGTGAGGAAGATCAACAACCTTCATATGCATTTAATGATCATGTGGCTGATTACATGGAAKATTATTTCATCTCAGATTTGCAGCCTGTGCTCAACTACTAGCTCGAAAATGAAGATATACATCAAGATTTCCAGCAATACAAAGTGTTTCAAAGTTGTTTTTCTTCCCCTATGAATGATGTGGTTGTCCAAATTCTGAGTGRCCTAGACAGAGATGAGAATTATGAAACTGCATATATGAAAACTTCAGGMAGTGAACAAACAAATGACATAGAGTTTCAGGAAAGCAACAAAACAATGTATGCCACTTTTCAATCAGAAATACAGGAGGGTAATAAAGAGGCGGTTGTTTTATTTGATTCACTTGAAAATCGTGGTTTTGAGAAAGCATGCATGAGAACTTTGGAATGTGAAATAGTTCATGTTGTTATCTTTCCACATTTGCAAGAAATTTATGAACGGGAACTTGTTCCCCTTCATTCATTTGTAAGCCAAAATGACAATCCTCAAGAAAAATTCCAGAAGGTTAATAAAACCAAACCAAAATTGTTTGATGAACAAGAGGATAGTCTTGATACACATAATCTAGTTGTCATATCTGAAAATGTTCTCAGAACAAAAGAGATGGAGAAATAACAACAAAAACTTATGAAAAGGCTTGTCTTTTTGTTTTTTTTCATCAAGAAGAAATGATTTTTCATGGCTTTCATGACCCTGTGGGATGTTATATGGAAAATTATAAAAATCAAAATTTAAGGCTTAGGATGGATTGTAAGCTCAGAGGTGAAGATAATGGAAAATCAACGTCAATATTAGATATGGATCATTTCACACCAACGGTTTCTTTTCAGTCAATGTTGTCTTCTGATTCAGGAGGTTGTTACTTCCAACAGTCTCAGCARAATTTTCAACCTCTTGATGGAAATCAACAGGGTAAATCTCATGAAAGAAAGAATGCGGTGGAAGAAGTGGAACATGATTGTGGTMTTATGCATGTGTTGGAATATCCATTTGCAATTTTTCTACAAAAAATAAGCAACCCCAATGTTTTTGAAATTMTAAGATTCAAACTCATATATAACTTCTCGAAAGGGTTATCAGTGAACGGGATTTGGAACAAGCATGTGATAAATAAACAAGTAGTGAGTAAAGTGTTGTCTTGGTTGCATTGGCACTTTGATTTCACTTGATTGGCAGTTCATTTCAGCAGTTAGGGTAGGTAGGTGCAAATAATCTTGTAGATAAAGCGTTTTCACGTTTAGGTCTCCAAATAAAGCGTTCAGCCTCTAATTGAGGACAGTATACAGATTGCGGTTTGCAACGGACATTGGTGACAGGTCAAGGTATTATACACATTTGTTGTAAGAGAAGCCCCAATGGATAAGGCACATGGTCTATTGTTCTTTGCTACCTCACAGGGAGGATAACATCCTCAGTTGGATCCCATGTTATCACTGTAAAAAATTTCATATGGAGTCCAAGTCTCAGGACTTGAAATGAGGATAAATCAGTATAGAAGAGTGATAGACTAGCAGACAGGGTCATATCTAGCAGATGGAGCTAAATCTAGTAGAGGTACGAAGTCGATGGGATCTGACGGGTCATGGATCGTGGGTGTTGTCAATCAGTGGCTGTGGAGCGTATCGAGCAAAGAACTAGTGCATAGGTTAATCTCTTGAAAGCGGGCTGATAATAATACCACGGTTTCGTATCGAGGGCATGTGGCACCACCAGATGCATATCGGGGGGAAAAGAGGGTAAGCTTGA
>JASDQU010818979.1:35181-45329 GCA_032191745.1 Picea mariana | reverse complement strand
AATGTTGAAGAAGACTGAAGAACCAAGGTCCCATGTCGAAAGGAAATCCACCATGTTGAAGTAGTCCAACCACCATTGTAAGCTCGGGTCCCATGTCCAAGTGCTCATGTGAACTCCCCGTGGAAGATTTTGGAATCCAGTAACCAACTCCAAATGATTCTCCAAAGACTGACACCTATCATGTGGATCGAAATAAGAAGATCCATCCACATAGTGGAAAAGAGTTGTAGCAGAATCTAGAATGAATAATACCAGTGTAGAATATGTAGACTGAACGCTGGTAACTAGCTCATGATGTGGGACATTGATGTTCTCTACAGAAGGTGGTGTAGAGTCATCAAATAAAATATGAAAGTGATTGTCATCCCAGAAATGACAACTATCCATATACCAATCATCACAATCTGCCTCAAAATCATACCAAGCATACATTTCTTGATTATATTCAGCCCTGAGGCCCTCCATAAGAAATATCTCCTGCATGTTATTCAACGAATCTTGAATACTACGAAAACTATCATTGAGGCCATCTGTGAGGCTGTCTATAAGGCCATGTACAAATGCATCCAATCTGTCATCCAATGTGTGAAACAATTGGGCTTTGAATGATTCAAGAATTTTTTTCAGGTTTTGAGAAGAAATATCCATCTAATCACCCTTTGAACTCTTCGGTCCTGCAGCCGTCACAAAAAAACCCAAAAAATAGACCCAATAAGTTTCGGCAGAAAATCGCCGCTTTTTCTGGAAAAACCCTAAAAAACTGTTGAAGTTAAAATGCTCATAACTTCACTTCCTGGATTCCATTTTGGCTGTTTTGTTTTTTGAAATTGGGTGAAATTGTGAGAGAAACTCAGATCTGTAATTTATTTTGGCAAATTTGGCCTCTAGATACTAAATAAATAAATAAAATCTCGCCGCCATCCGCGGAAAAAATCCTGAAAATTTGCAGATTTTAAAACTTCAATATCTTGACTTCCCGGACTCCGTTTTGGACGATTTGTTTTTTCAACTTGGGTCTTTTTCTGAGAGGAACTCATATGTACGACCCATTTTTTCAAATTTTTCACAAAAATACACCGAAATCTTTGAGAATGTCGCGGCCCTCTTTTTTCTTCTCCGAAAAAAAACCTGCAAAAATAAAAATATTTGCCCACAATGTCTGCCCAAGGAAAGTGCTCTGATACCACTTATTAAGAACCAAAGAATGAACACAAAAGCACCATAATAAATATATAAGAACAATATAGAAAATCACAACTTTATTATATCAAACCCTTGAGGTAGGGCAACACCATACAATGAATCCTATTATGGAAGGGATCCTCTCATGTTCACTTGCCTCTTTGAGGGGGCATCCTCCTATTGAGCTACCGCTCCAAATACAATAATTCTCTTCATGTCTCATTACATTGCTTGAACCCCTTTATATAGTGCTACCATCACCTAAGAACATTATAGAAGAGGAATATTCTAGAAGTAGAACATTCTAAGAATTCCTCTTACATTTATTATATCTAATTACCCATTTATTATATCTAACTACCATAGTGGGCCTTATTTGATAATATAGTGGACCTAGTCCACCTTACATTGAATGACCTCCACTATTATCACTATGGGCCCTCTAGGCCCCCCCACTACCTCTCTAGCTACCTTACAATGTCATTGTACGCATAGATGTAAATGTACCCATACCTATTCCTGTACCTGTACATGTACCCATGCCTATATCTATACCTGGTTAGCTTAGGAATTGAACTGAAGAAATGGGTTGTCAGGCCCATGGGATACTAAAAGGGTGGGTTTTCAGGCCCATGAGAAAGTCTCTCTAAGTCAGATATTTTCTAGGAATTCATTTCCCGAAGGTGCCAACCTGCAGCTACAGGGATTTGAGACTTCATGTCTGGCCTGTTGCTGAAACCCAGAAAGGAAGTGGGGAATTCAAAGGACTGTTGAGTAGAGAATGGGCACACTTCCTGGGGTGGGACATGTTGGATCATGTTGTCATTGATGAAAATGGTTTGATTGATTGATGTTAAGTAATTTATTGATTGACGATTGATGAACATTGCATATGTATTGTCCTTTATGAGAATGATAGATGTCAAAGTGGAAACCAATTGATAAATATGGATCATTGATATGATGCATAGTCCTTGATGAGAATGATATATGTCAAAGTGGAAACCAATTGATAAATATTGATCATTGATATGATGCATAGATGAAGATGGATCAATGAGTTTTCATTGATACATGATGATGCATAGTTTGTTTGATGATAATATGACTCATTATTGTCTTATCATGATTGATAAGGTTCACAAATGGATGAACTCCAAAGTGGTCCTCTTATGGTGAAAGCCCTCATGGGAAGATGTTTTGCAATTTGAGTTATTCTATAAGAATGGTTGGAGGATCCATCCTTAGTGGTGGATCAATGGAGAGCTTCTTGTGAGATTATCTTGTGGAGTATTGATGGAGAGCTTCTTGTGAGAGCATCTTTGGTGTGGATCTCTTGAGCATGATTGAAGATATATTATGAGGAAGAAAGCTAGAGGAGGATCTCATGGATGCATCAAAGTTTTTCCAATGTCGGAGATCTTGATGGAAAAATTCTCATAGCTTTTGAAACCCTAGTTTCTGAGGTATAGACGGGTTGTACTGGTCCAGGGTGCATACACACATGGGCAATATGAGGACAGGGCATGTACAGTGGATGGAATGATGAAGACTTGTGTTTGAGCTAGTACCAAGCTCTTGGATGATAAAGCAGGTTCCATATCTGCATTCTATGGGCTCATATCTATCACTGAGACACTGGTATGGTTACATTATTGTCTTGATGGATATTATTGTTTGATGTGTTGTGAATGGTTAAGGAATTCTTGGTATGGCTTCTATGATATGGTTTATTTTGGATGATTTGGTTGATGAAGTGAGTAGTACTCTTGTGATTTAGTGGTGACATGATTCCTATGGTATACTAGCTGTTCATACATGATTGATATAGAATTCATATTGATATTTTGTGGAGAATGAGCAAGCTATTGGAGAGCTTGGATGTGTTGTGACTGGTTGGTGGTCAGATTGGACAATCAAAGACAGAAGAGAATGATATATTGATTGCATATAATATGAGTTGATCTTGAAGTACAAACCCTAACATCTCAGAAGGTATACACAGGTTGTTGTATACATTGGTCATGTGCATACGCGGGCTGTAGTGAGCCAGGGCGCATACACACGTTGGCTACACTACTGACAAGTCGCATACCTGTTGGAAAATTGATATCTATTGAGGATTGTTGCCTCATGTCAGTTGGTGCTAAGGGTGTAAGTTGAGTCTTTCATTATAGAGCTGGTTTTCTTGTAGAGTTGTACTCTATTCGGTTGTTGCTGGAAAACCCCTGGATTGTTGTCCATAATAAAAAGAAAAATTATACATACATCTTGTGTTCTTTGTGTTCATTCTGGTGATGACTTGTTGATGATATATTCTTGATATATGTTCACATTTAACTGGTTATAAATGACAACAATGGGTAATGAGTAAATATTGGATATTAACTAAGGTGTTTTGTGTAAGGAAAGTTTAAAAAAAGAAGATCCCCACACTCATTCACCCCCCCTATAAGTGTGGTAGGTGTGTTCAACAATTGGTGTCAGAGCAGGCCTTCACTACAAGCCTTAACAAGCTTGAAGTGATCCATAGACACACAAATGGATGATGAAATACTAATCCTTGATGAGGAAAACTATCCTACTTGGAGAATAGAGATGAGAGTGTATTTGAAGACAATGGGAGCAGCTATTTGGAAGGTATCCATTGGTGGATCAGTTTCATTGAAGAACAAGTAAAATTTTCCAGCTCAAAGGAAAGGAAGGAAGAATGATGCATTGGCTCTCAAGACCATTCTTAGTGGACTCTTAAGCCCTATCAAAGAAAGCATGGGACAATGCACTTTTGCCAATGATGTATGGCTAAAGCTAGAGGAAACATATCAAAGCAAGAAGGAGAAAGAAGACATTGAAGATCACTCCATCAAGATCATTAAAGGTAAAGAATCTCCAAAAACTCTTGATTGTAATATTTCTAAATGTGATCTTGAAAACATTTCAAGTGAAGATAAAGAATCAAGTAGTGATAGAACAAAGGAAGATCTTGAAGACATTTCAAATGAAGGAAAATAATTATGTGTTGATGTTGGCAAAAAGGACGATCGTGAAGATATTTCAAATGAAGGTAAAGAACCCTCAAAAACCCTTGATTGCAATGATGATGATGAATTTTTCTCTACAAGTGAAGAAGAAGATATAGAAATAGTTTGTGTAAAGTTTGATGGTAATTATCCCATGAAAAGAATAGAACAAAATCTAGTAAAACTTCAAAAGTAAGTAGAAGAGGGTTTATATAGATATACAAGTGATCATTATTATATAGACTATAACTATCTTTCAGATAACACTAAGAAGTTTCTTAGGAGGAGTTTAAGACACATTTTGAAGTTAAAAGAAATGATCAAGGAACAAGAAGAGAGAAATAAGACTTAATTAAAAGAAAAGGAAGAAGAGATCACAAGACTAAAGAATGGAAAAGAAGATATGAATGTAGATGATGAGATTAGCAAAATTTTTGAAACCATTGTCCATCTCAAGACCCAAATTGAAGAAGCCAAAAGAATAGAGGAACTATTGAAGAATCAAATAAACCCTCCAATCTGAAGAATAGAGATGAGAGTGTATTTGAAGACAATGGGAGAAACTATTTAACCGAGGAGCATTGACTACTTGCAAGTTTGTGCAACAATCTCCCCCTCAATGTGATCTAAGCGTGTATCTAACTCACGACCTCTAGCTCTGATATCATTTTTGCGGTAGTATGGTTGTCGTTAGACCAAAACCCACAGGTGATTAGTAAACTCATCACCACCAGACTTCAAGGATCCACGAGAGGTGGTTAGTCCCATTTCATGATACACCAAGGAGTGCTAAATACTTCCAATTTCATGCAACAAGACAGGCATGAAGGGAATAAGGGATTGTAGGTTGTTAGTTTGAGTTGAAAGATGTGACAAAGTCTTTCCTTTTGCTTGAGATACATCATCCTAGTTAGGAATCCCTTTAACCGAGTGGAGTTTAGTCCCAACTCGAGGGTGACCCACTGTTGAGAGTGATGAAAAGAGTGGTCTAAGGATGGGAGGTTCGTGGAAGGTCTGAACACAGTTGGTAATATTTTTACCAAGATAAGTGTCCATTTTGTGCTAAATGATATGTTGCATTATTATGCATGCGTTTATTTTTATGGGTTATTAATGTGTGTGTTGCATGTGTATTTTTATTATTATTCTGTATGAATCTGTGCATTTGCAGAATGCATATGTCTCTTTTAAGTTTTATATATAAAGTTCTGCAAGTGTTTCTCTATGTATATGTTTTAATTTTGTATACAGTTTCAAAAGTTTATGTAGCATAGTCCAGTTGGATGTTGGGGATGTTACAATATGGTATCAAAGCTCCAGTTTTCAAAAGTGAGCCAGGATGGGCCGAGAAAGTTGAATCGAAGTGAAATTTGACAGAGAATTGATTTCATAGTGGCCAAATATCAAGTTACAAAGTGTCCATGGTAAAAATTAGAAGCAATTGCGTAGAATTGGGCAAAATCCCCAATTTATGTTGTTAAATTCATGGGAAAATTGAGAAAATTGGCCAAATGGTGAGATACTCTTAATTTAATATATGTTCTAGAAACTTTAGACCTGTAATTGGTCGAATTTGATGTTACAGGGAAGCCATGATAGATGGAGAGAGATTAATTGATTAAAATACTCAATTCGTGAAATGAGTTTGGGAAAGATTTGTTCTAGGAATGTCAACCAACAATGATTTGTTGTTGTGGAAGTTGAAAGTGTGTTATTAGGGTGAAATTGAAAAAATTTCATAGTTTCAAAATGTCTATGGTGAAAATTGATAAATGTTTTGGCAAAACCCCCAATTTCTACAATGGAATTCATGAGGAATCGATGCGCATAAAAATGAATGTGCATAGGTGTGTGCACCAAAAATGCAGAATGTGAAGTGAAAATCTTGTGATGCGCAAAAAATAATGGTGTGTGGGTTTGTGAACTTCAATTTGGCATTGTACGGTGAAGAGTGGTAATGCACAGAAAATATTGTTGCGCAGGTGTGTGCACTTAAATTTGGCATTGCACGGTGTAGAGTGGTAATGCGGAAAATATTGGTGCGCGGGTGTGCGCACTTAAATTTGGCATTGCATGATGCAGAGTGGTAATGCGTGAAAAGTGATGTTTCCCATATGTGCACACTAAATTTATCACTATGCAGTGCAGATTGAGTGTGCGCATGCATAATATTGTCGCGCGTGGTGTGCGCAGTATTGGAAGAGTGCGCGCAATGTGGGTATATTCCTGTCGTGTGACAATTTAATTAATGGTGCGCATGGAGTATGGTGTGCGGTGGAAGCGTACTAAAATTTGGCATGGTGCAGTGCATAGATTGTAATGCACACAGAATACTAACATGTGACACAAAAATTTCACGCAACAGGTATTAGTGCATGAACCAAAATTGTGCATGGTAGGTAATTCCACGCGACACAAAAGTAGTGCACAACATATATTGGCACGACAGAGAAGTGATCCACATTGGTTATAGGTGTGTGGATCATGTGATACATTACAGTGTTGCTGCGCATGCTAAATATGGGTGTAAATTTAAAATTTGTGAGCGCAAAGTCGTTTGGATGGTCTACAACAGCAGAAAACCAGTGAATTTTCTGCAACATTTTATATTGTTTGAAGGTCATCTTTTTACAACACATTTTTGAGGCACTAAATAGCGTTTTTCTCTACTCAAATGATACACTATTTCTTTTCATCTCAAATGAAAGATATCGGAGAGAGATTTCTAATGGTGTAAACCATTCGTCAAACAGAGCTTTTATGAGGAAGTTACAGGACAAACAATGGAGGGTAAATTTTAAGACCCAAGTAACTTCGAAGGGCCATAACTTTCTGCTCCGGACTCAGATTGAGGCGTAGGAGTAGCCTATGGAAAGATATTGAACCATAGAAGGAAGTATTGGAGCCGAGTTAAAATTTTGGGCATGTTAAAAGTGTTTAAAATGGCACGGAAGGTACATGTAGCGTTCCAGACACTAATTGGCCTAGAACTTCAACAGGCTGTAAATAGCATCCCAAAACCTAGAAATAGGTGAAATTTGGACAAACTATCCAAAATATGTATATGACGAAAAAAAATTGAGATCTTACCAAAAATCTAATGAAATAGATGCAAAAATGCATAATTATAGTGCAAATTTGCACTAAGTTGAAGTGTGAACAAAAGAAATTAATGGACAATTTTCAAATGACCATAACTTTCTACTCAAGACTCAGAATTGAGCAAGGGAGAAATCATTATTCTCAGATACAGGAGTCTAAGTATCCACCCAGAATGGTTTTTTGGCTAGTTAATTTTCATAAACAAAAGAACAACCATAAAGCACAAAGAAAACACAACACGGGATATACATGGTTCACCCCCAGCTTGGGGCTACATCCACCAACTCTTATTCTTATTTATTATTTTTTGTCAATCTTCTAAATGCACAGAACCACAAGCTCGTACTCCGCATAGGACAGGAGATCCATGCACACCTTTCTAGATCTTCCGTCCCCGAGTTAGGTTACATAACAAAGATTCTACTCAATCTCTTATAGTCACTAGTACTTAGCCTTGCAAGTCTAATACAGCATGCGCAAATCATATACAACTATCACTTGCACTTAGCACATCATCATACAGATTCCTATATCGTCTCATACACACTGCTTAATATATCACCTAGACATCTATTTATACATTACAAAAAGGTCCTAAACATGGGTAAACCCATGGGTCGACATTCCCATACCCGTTACATAGACCAAAACCCAAAAATCCCTAAAAACGGGTCGATATCCCGTGATCTCTACTTCGACTTGTGCTCCACCTTTGACAACTTGTGGAAGTCCCAAAAGTAGGTCAAACATGACCAAGGATCCTTAAATCTTGGTCAAGGGCCAATAGGCCCCCAAAACTCACCTGTGACTCGTCCTGAGTCACTTTGATCTGGGTAGATCTGCTTCAAAATCCTTCATCTTCGCTCGAGCTACTTCGACTTGTTGTTGTGCCACGGCCTCCTACTTGGCGAACTCTTGGATAACTACTTCATTGACGGGTCTATCCAGGCATTGTTTAGCTACAATGACGACTTGCTCCAGTTATTCTCCTCGGCCTTCAATCTCCAAAAACAGTTGGCAAGCCTCATCCTGTATTGGTTGGATCCTCTGAGTCACTTCCATGAATTTTCTCTGAATGTTGTGGAACTTTTTTTGAGTAGTGCGTTGTTCCTAGGATCGCTTCATCCTTTCAACTATGGACAGGGGCTTCAACTGCACCTGTATTGTTTCTTCTTGCTTCTTTGCCTCCTGGAACTATGACTCCAGTGCCTTAAATTTAGGATCCTCAGTGAGTTGCTCATAAGTCTAGGCACTATGATCACTTAGTTGTTTACATTCCATGGTGAGTGGCCTTGATTCCATGGTGAGGGCCTTGATTCTCTCCTTCTCTTTGATCTTGTACATCCTGCGGAGTGATGGGAATTGTTAGTAGC
Organism: Picea mariana; assembly: GCA_032191745.1. Lineage (NCBI taxonomy): Eukaryota > Viridiplantae > Streptophyta > Pinopsida > Pinales > Pinaceae > Picea > Picea mariana. Next base: position 36,652 of record JASDQU010818979.1, on the reverse strand, counting down.
TCCAGATCTATGACTCTCTGTTGAAGCTGTTGGATATCTTCTGCAAGTTGCACTACTTGATGCTCTACTGGTCCGTCTGCCTTTTTATCTAAGATTGTCACAGAGAGAAGTGCTTTGTTGACTACTTCGTTGACTCTGAGATGTTATGCGAGCAACTGCTCTTTCTCTTTTTTGATTTGTTCTTTCTCCTCTTCAAACTTTGTTTGGATAAAAACCTTCTCTTGTTGTGCAACTCAACATTGCTCCATGACTGCTTTTTGCACTTGATTTAGGGCCTCTATGGCCTGTTCTATTTCTTCCTGTGCATTATGAAGGCGAGCTTCAATCACATCAGTTAGTCTATGAATTTAGGTAGAATCATCTCCCAACTATGGTGCTTATGATGGAAGGGGCACAGTGGATACTACCCTGTTGGATTGAAGGGCTTGTTGTACCCCTCTGAGTTCAACCTTGATTATGTCATACATATGTTCTTGCTTGGCTTCATGTTTTTGCAGGATGTCCCGTGAGGCATCTGCTATAGTGGTGATGATGAAGTCGAAGTCATCAACCATGAGCACGGTTCACATCATGGTTTTTCTCGCTCTTGATTTCTTCTAGGAGGTAGGTTTTGTGGGGGAAACCTTTATTTTATTCAAGGTATTAGCCTCATCAACAGGATCCCTAGGTGGTGTTACTTCACCTTGATTTTGTTAATATTCTTTATCATTGGTCTCTTCTCTATCTACTTTTTCATCACCTCCTCATCTAGGGGATACTGAAGCACTTTCATCTGATGTGTTGCTCAGGTTGTGTACTTCTTCGGTCTTCTTCCTTCTGCTGGTTACAGGTGTGTCATGTTCTTTGTGAGTGGCCTTCGAGCTGCCTATTAGTTTGGGATCAGACATTTCTGTGGTGTCAGCAGGGATAAGGAGGTCTGCTAACCAATCCTTGGTTATCTCCTCAATGTCCTCCTCTGTGAGCTTATAGTATGACTGAGGATATTCTTTATGCTCATGTTCTCACGCAGTGATATAAATGGAGTGTCAATCTGCATGGAACTTCATGAGAGGTCAAAACCGGTGCAAGGTGTTTGGCATCATGCGATGGATAGCTTCGATGGCCCTCTTCAACTGCACATAGTATGTATGGAATAATTTGTTCAATTTCCACTATTTTCCCATATCACTCAAGTACCAAAGCATGGTGAACTTCATAGCAAGTGGTTTGAATGGATCAATGTCTGGGAAGGTCACACCTTCCGACATCTCCCAAGCAGTAAATGTTATAAGGATCAGAATCCAGCTAAAGTGGAACTCATAGCCCTGATCTTGTGCTTTAAGGCAATCCAATTCCATTTGGTTGACTAATTACTTCACCCAGTTTGTAGTGTCCCCAAGGCCGAGCCCCGTTACAGATCATGTTATATGCAAAAGAATTGTAAATATGTTCTATAGGCTGGTGAGCCAAGTTTTGAATAAGTTGTAGGCTT
>JASDQU010818979.1:13811-35081 GCA_032191745.1 Picea mariana | reverse complement strand
GTTTTAACACATTTGACATGACTGTGCTGTTTTGTATCATGTTTTCCGCTGTGTAAATGAATTTGCGGTTGAATGCTATGGTTTGCTTAATTGCAGGAGTGAATTATATATTTTACTCTGAGATTTAAATGTGTTTAATTATGTTTAAATGCATGTGGTTATAATTCATGTATCAATTATGAAAACATTCATGTGTAGAATGGTAATTGAGGGGTTTGGAAACCTGGGTAGTGAATAGGTACACTACACAGTTCATCTGGAGTCCTTCTACACATTTCTCGGTGAGGTGAACAATGAATCCTGTGACTTGTGTAGGTATTTTATTTCCCACAAGCTTTACTGCAATCAGCGGGCAGGTCAGGCACACTGCGCCATTTTGGATGGAGGCTACCTTGTAGCCTCGCATCCCCTTTTTTACATCTCCATATGTGTCTTTGATCCTCTGTGCCAATGCGTGATCTATAGCCTTCCCTGGGTAGAAGTCTTGTGGGTTGGGTCCCTGCATGCTCAATCTGGTGATCCTATGGATCAGCGTCGGATTGACTGTGATGCATCAGTCTAGCCATAGATAACCGCCATGGTAACATGAGAGTAGGATCTTAACAGATGTGTTAACCTCCTAGTGCCTTCCAAAGTGTGGAATATTCATCACATTCAAGAGGGTGGAATACACGAGGTTGATAATCCACAGTTGGGGGATTATTTTTGAGTTCTTCCCCTTCGTCCCCATCAAATACTTGTAAGGAGATAGCATGTTGTAGTTATTTCAGTCCCCTATGTTGAATTTGTTTAACTTCAATGTCGTGCTCTTATCCTAATGCATTCTTACTACACATATCCCCTTCGGGAGGTATGCAGTAACCATGGTGTAATCAAAGTCTCTCGGGACACTGTCACAACTCACTACACCAGCCAAAGGCGGTATTTAGTTAGGTAGGATGGTCGGGATTAACTTCATGTTCGCCAAGTCATATCGATGCTTGGTTCTTTTCTATGTTGCAGGTCGAGATGGTCTGGATCTGTGAGAATTCGATGGAGAGGCTTGCATTCCTCTCATCAATGAGGCTTGAATTTCGACAAACATCACCTTCTCAGCCATAAGGTCGATTATAACTTCTTTGATGATTTTCTCGATGGAGTTGAGCCCATTCGACATGCATGCCTAGATCAGATAATTCATGTGGATGAATGAGTGCTCAAAGAAATAGAACAAGTGTCGATCTCAATAAACACAACGCGGTAGTAATGGGTTGGCTTGGATACAATTTGCAAAAGTTTTCTTGGTGCAACATTCGATGGAATAAGTAGACACGATGTAATGGATCTATCCAATGGATGGGAGGCCTTCATCAATGTGGTTATGTACGTTGTGGCATGGTCCCAATGGTCTGATGGTGAGATTTCAGGCCATAATTGATTTTCTAACCATTCGAGGCATCTGGCTAACGATTATAACACTCTCAATGGCTATATTGCTTCGCCATGGTGAAGTTCCATGTTGCATTATTCTGATATCTTGGTGAAGTTCTAGTTTTGCAAACCTTCCTTCTGTGAAGTCCCTTCTGGAACCTTCTGCAACCTTTGTATATTTTCTTTCTTCTTACTGACCTTTCTAGCCTTATTTCCTGTAATCTTTATCTCGGTATTCCTCTTTCCATTTTGATTCTTATCTCCTTTTAGCATAGTAACTTCGCGTTGTTGATGGTCTTTCGTAGGGTTAGAGAGTTGTATTTCTTTTTTGTCTGGAGTAGGTGCTCTACTCTTCTGTGAGTCTTCTTGTGTTCTTTCCACTTCGATATCCAAGTTTCTGGTTCTGAAAATCTTTGATCTATTCTCCTATTCTTCAATCAATTGCATTATCCTCCTAGTCATGAAATATTTTAATTCTTGCTTCTTTTGTTCTAAGACTTCTTCTTCTTTTCTCCTGGCCTGATCTTTCTTAATCCAAGTTTTTCCTAGTAATATAGTAAATGGGGCGTTGTTCTCAATAAACTTTAAAACCTCAAAATCTTCTTCTGTTGAATTTCCATGAGCATTCATAGATATCTGGGTGAGTCTTCCACATAGGGTTATTAGCTTTCCTCTAAATAATCATGTTCCTCCTAATGAAAGAATCATAGCAAGCTTTCCCAAAATTTCCTAAGTTCTTTCTTTCATAATATTCACCTGTGTTTCTTCATCCAAAACACAGTGAATGTTGAATTCTTCTATTCTTGTTTCTATGCATTCTTTTTCTTTGAAGCTCTTTAATAAGTTGATATTTCTATGACCATTCAGGGTTTCTTTCATTTGTATCAATACATTCTCTGATTCTTTCTAGGGTCTTGCCATGGTCTTAGTTTATTGATTTTTCTCAGGGTTTTCTTGTCTCATATTCATTCTTTCAACCTTATCAATCATTCTAGGGAAATCCAAAACTTCATGGTCCATATATTTACAACAAAGGCAAGTAAGACCTCTACCAAGGCATTCCTTAGCAAGATGTATTGGCCTTCTACAACTATAGCAAAGAGTTAATCCTCTCTTTCTCTTGAATGATCCCCAACCTTTCTTTTACTACGCACTAGGGTCACAGTAACTAACTTGCAAAAAAGTCTTTCTAGGGTCCTACATCCATTTGTTAGTCCAAACATTCTTTCTATTCATAGGAATAACATATCTTTCATTATTTCTATCAGATGTACTCATATCAAATATTCTTTCATCTAGTTGTGCCCTAGTTTTTAAGCTAGGAAAAACTTTATCAAACATACCAAGATCCATACTTTTGAAACACAAATTTCCACTTATCTTACCTTTAAAAAAGCACAAAGATTTAAGAAATTACCTCTTTTCTTCAGATCTAACTTTTCTTCTCAGCATAGTGCTTCACAAGTCAAGTAGAATACTGTGCACTAAAGCAATAGATCTACATACAGAGCTTTCTTTTTTTCCAGTTCCCAACAATCACAGTTTCAAGTCCCGGCAACGAAACCATTTGTTGGCATAGGGGCAGATCCAGGGTTCAATGCTTAAGAGAGCACCAACAAAACCTAACTACCGAACCTTTCGGCAACACCTGTGAAGCAGATGAAGTCTCACCTGAGGTAGAGGCAGGGGCGAATGTAGGACTCAGATGTCTGCAACCTTAGCTGGGACATCGATCTGTGATTATAACACCTTAACAAAGAACTTATCAGTTATAGTTCATTAATATCCATCCTTAGTTTACATCGCATATAAATCCTAATCACAAAGCATCACAATATTCACACAGATTCGATATATTAAAGCACTAATCACATCAACATAGATTAGATCTAGTATTCATTCACATTATTCATCTCTAAGCTATCATATTGTATTATTCCAAACATATATTAGTGCACTAAGCATTTAATCACATAAATAAAAGAACAACCATAAAGCACAAAGAAACCACAACACAGGATATATGTGGTACACCCCCATTCTAGGGCTACGTCCACCAACTCTTATTCTTCTTTATTATCTTCTGTCAATATTCTACATGCACAGAGCCACAAGATCCTAATCCACATAGGAGAGGATATATGTACGCACGTGTCCAGATCCTCCTTCCTCGAGTTAGGTTGCATCACAAAGATTCGACTCAATCTCTTACAGTCACTTGTACTTAGCCAAGTCTCACACAACATGCACAGAGCATATACAACTATCACTTGTACTTAGCACATCATCACACAGATGCCTATATCATCTCATACACGCTACTTCTTACATAGCCTAGACATCTATTTATACATTACAAAAAGGGGCTAAACATGGGTAAACCCATGGGCCGACATTCCCATACCCGCTAGATACCCCAAAACCCAAAAATCCCTAAAAAGGGGTCGAGATCCCGCAATCTCCACTTTGACTTGTGCTATGCCTTTGACAGCCTGTCAAAGTCCCAAAAGTAGGTCAAACATGACCAAGGATCCTCAAAACTTTGTCAATGGAAAATAGTAGTGAAAGTACATTCACTCCCAAAGAAACCAATATACAGATTAAGCAATACACTGGAGTGAGATCTATTATAAAACGAATTGACTATCAGAATGATAGTAATTAGAGAAAGAAAGAGCTTAATGCATATATGACGTAGTCCCCCTACCTCGACAGATTCTTCTTGACCTCCCAGTCTAAGGATCGTTCTTTTCTCCCCCTTTGAATCTGATTGACTCTTTGATTCCCCATGGGAATCTTCAACACACAAGTATTTCCACGGGACCTTCTTAGGAGCTACAATTGTGTGAATAAGCGTTAAGCACCAACTCTACCCTTGTGACATACTAACGTGACCACACTCTCAACCCAAAAAGGTATATCGGGTTTTGCAACTTTACAACCCTTGATGTGAGCTCCTCTGACTCCCTCAATCTCTAAAACCCCAAAAAGGGCTAACAACTCTTTGACTTTTCCCTTGACTTTTCCTGATGTGACCTCTATCTAAAACTTGGGACCCATATATTTCAACACTTTGGATTTTCACTTTTCGATGATTTACAATGCAACAACACCCTCCACCGATAACCAAAATAATGATGACTCCTTGTCACGATCAATGGCTCTGAGCTTCTCATGATCTGACGGTCCTGCTTCTATCGGGACTTCAAGGCTCAAGAGTTTGCAACTCTCAATTCTGATTCACAACTTCTTCCATGCCCCAAATTCTGAAATGACAATTTTGAATACGAGATCAACGACTCTCATTGATACAGATCCAATGATCACTATTCCTCCTGAGCTTATGAGTGTTGAAGGATACTCAGCCTTAACCCTTATGCTTGTCTACTAGATCCAATGGTCCATGGAACTTAGGTGATTCTCCCTCTAAGAAATTCAACCGTCCGTTTAGATTTCTCAAAGACTGCTACCTAGTTACTTTGGCATCTTCTTCTTCTAAACTTAACTTATACGAGGTGACTTCAGGCTTCATTATTCCCTTGAATTCTTCAAAGTATCTATCGTTTCTGAGCTTGACCTCTGCTACGGGTTCAAGGATTCAAAAGGATTCTCGAGCGCACTCTTTGTGGCATTCACAATAACCGCTGGTTATTTGACCCTTCGACTCTGTGCATCCCTTGCAACAGAAGTCGTTCAACCTTCCCCTCAAGTGGTAAAGTATAAAAATTCCACTCGCGCTCTGTGCAATACTTGCACTTCCACTGGTAGAAGAACAACGATATCCCTCCTAAGATTTTCTGAGATAAAACTCAGAACTTTGTCAACGCACTCTATGTGGACCTTCACTGCACTCCTTGCAGGCATTCTCATAACAAGAAACAATTGAAACCCATACTTCTCTTCTCACAAACTTCATACATTCAACATGAAATCACGAGTATGCACACATAGCATTGGGGCAAAATGCATAACAGAGAATATAAACAAATTGTAAACATACCATTCAATAGATGTAAACATAATTCATCACAACACCATGAAATTGGAATCAAAGCATTCTTATATTAATTCCAGTGCTCATGTACATGTGTTCAATAGCAACAACTATCTACTTATACAATCCTACAATCTTTGTTCTTCTGTGCTCTCTTACTCTCCAGCTTACCATGAGAAGAATAATAATAAAACAACACATTTGAGGGTGTCTTTTATGAGTTTTCCCTCCTATAGCTCTAAGTCATCTAATAGAATTAAAAGCTACAACTACTTTACATTCATTACAATTAAATGCCTCCATATCTGACATATGAGAGCAATGTGCAAGATCTGTTTGCAACTCAAAAGAGATAAATGTGAATACACCCTCCTAGATATTACATTAATGTCTTATCCTTTCAAATTCAAAAAATTCTCAAAATGTGCATTGGTGTATGTCCAATTGTCCTCCACTTTTTCACTTGCCTTGTTGGCTTTCTTATGATGCTCCTGCATCATACTCCCTTGGCTGAAAAATTCATGGACTCCTGTTCATGAGCTCCTACATCGTCTGTCCATGTTTCTAGATTTCCGCTTCACTTTCCCAACTGGCATCTTCAATCGGGCGTCCTTTCCATTTTATCAGATACTCAAAATATTTCTTCCTTCGAGTTTTTTTTGTTGATTCTTTGGTCAATGATCCTTTCCATTTGCGTATTTTCAACTACAGGCATTTGTCTGACCCACTAAATTTCTTTCTGATTCTCTGATCCCTCTTTTTCATATTCTCTATAAGAATACATATCCGCTACATTGAATATCGACGATATTCCTACCCCATCTGGCAATTCTATTTCATAAGCATTGGCCTCAAATTTTCTCAGAATTTTACACGGCTCTATATTTTTCATATTCATCTTATTATATGTTCCCCTTGGGAACCTTTATTTTCTTAGATGCACTAAAACTAAATCTCCCACTTCAAACTAAAGTTCTCTTCTATGTTGATCTGCTCTGCACTTGTATTTCTGGTTGGAATTATGCAGTCGCTCCTTAATTTTGTTGTGGAGCTCTTGCATCTCTGCTGCAAAATCCTCTACTCCAGCACTTCTGAATTCACTCTGCTCTAAGTATCTCAACTCAGATACTCCTCTCGGTTTCATTCCATACATTATCTGGAATGGGCTCTGTCTTGTGCTTCTGTTAGGTGAGTCATTATATGCAAATTCTGCTTACGACAGAATCTGATCCCACTGACTGCGATGTTCAGCGACTAAACTCCTCAATAATTCCCCTAAGATTCAATTTACTACCTCGGTTTGTCCATCCTTCTAAGGGTGATATGTTGAGATAAAATATATATTGGTTCCCAGCCTCTTCCATAGGGTCCTCCAGAAATGACCAACAAACTTGGTATCTCGATCTGAAACAATACTCTTGGGTAAGTCATGAAGTCTAACAACTTCTTTGAAAAACAAATTTGCAATGTTAGTTGCATCACTAGTTTTCTGACATTGTATGAAATGTGCCATTTTTTAAAATCTATCGACTACGACAAATATGGAGTCACAACCCCTCTGTGTCCTTGGAAATCCCAACATGAAATCCATGCTTACTGCATCCCATAGCCTCTCTGGTACTGGCAATGGTTGATACCACCCTGTATTCTGTCTTTTCCCCTTTGCATGCTGACAAATTCTGCATCTATTCACGAATTTCTTAACATCCATCCTCATCCCTGGCCAATAGTATGAGCTATTCAGTTGTGCAAAAGTCTTATCATGGCCAAAATGTCCAGCCAATCCCCCACTATGTTTTTCCTTGAAGAGGTTCTCTCTCATAGAGAATTTCGGTATACACAACGGGTTTCCTCTGAACAACAGTCCATACTGAATCAAGTATTTAGTCCATTAGCTTCTGTCTATGAGAAATGGAATCTCACATGCTTCATGGGGTTCCTTAAAATCAGCAACATCTCTGTACATATCCTTTAGATTGTCAAAACCTAAAGTTTTCACTCTGAACTCCTACAGAATCAAACATTTCCTGCTCAATGCATCAACAACCTATTGGCATCCCAACATATTTTTAACTTTTTAAAGTATCAAATAATAATCTATGTAGCTGCCTACCTGGGGTCGTACTTTTTTTTTCCTTCATAAGCAATTTTTGAAACTACAAATGTGAGTTTTCAGTTATTCCTAGTGTTTTTGTTTTCATGCTTCATCCATGACTGAAAGCATGAAAACAAAGCATTAAGACTTATGACTGTATTACCTCTTTATTTAAATTTTTTATGAAAGGTAGATGGCTCCATAGTTTTTGTTAATAAAGACTTTGTTTCCTACTATCAAGCTCATCTTCTTTATTGACTCGTCAAATCTGAATCATGCTTATGGATTATTATTTGAATCAACAAGGGTCCTTTTAGTTTAAACCTTGATATATTTTTTGTGGCCCTTGGTCATGCGTTCCCTTGTCACTACATTTTGGTTTTTAAAAATTTTCCCTATCCTAAACTTTAGAAATCAAACCTACCTTGTTGTGCAACGATAAAGTTTTAATGCACCTGGTCGTGGCCTGTACCATGTGAGAGGTGGTAGTTCGATGATAGTAAGCCCATCACTTCGAGCTTAGTCTCAGGTTTTGTATGTACTCCTCCCATTCATTTCACAAAACACCTATTATTTCATATAGAGGAACTTCTGTTCATACACCCTAGGTTATTGATGAGTTTTGGGTCTGAAATGTCGCTCTAGTCTTCTCGTTCGAAACCCTCCATAATCATTGTGTTTTATTGACTGCTTGTCGAATCCCCATGGCCCCGGTTCTTAGGATTGAACCCAATGGCTCTCAGACCCTGCTCCTATGCGATGAATCAAGGGAAGATCTCGAGGTTCAAGGATGGCTTGTTTTTATTGAGAAATTCCAGGGATTCAACTTGCAAACCGCTCAGGAATTTTCCCTTTTGTTTGACGGATGTCAAGCCAAGGTGGGAGACGTTTAGGTCAAAGTCATAGAGGAGTTTTTAGGTCAAGCAACAGGTATTCCTTTGACAGGGAAGAAGTGGTTCACAAATGCTAAAGTCGAGGAGGTTCCATGGAGCCTTTTCTTCACATCTCGAAAAATCAGTTGTTGCGACAGAGGTATGCCCATGTTGATGTTGAAAAACCGATGGCATGGCTTGCTAGTAGTCTTGAAACAATTCGTGATGTGTGAAGGCTGTTTTTGTTTTGTTTTTCTATATCATATAAATTTGCTTATGAATTTCATTGGGTTTCAATTAAACATGCCCTATTACCTATGGAGAAGCTTGTATAAAATGGCAAAGAGATATAAAAGACGACAATTGGATTCAAGCTTGTTTCACCACGGCCTAATAAAGATACTGTTGGTACATCAATTAAAATTACAAAATGATGACTGGAACGCCTTCCTAGCTCGAAATTGCTTCGTTAACTCTAATGTTGTAGAGGTTGACAAACCTATGATAGAGGAAACCATAGTCCCTTCATCTACATAGGCTTGTGTTACGACCACCCTTAGTAAGCCTATACTCGACCCAAAATTTGTTGAGCAAAGCCATGGACAACATTCACGACCTAACGCCTCTGCTAAGAAAGAAAATAGACCTATGGGCAAGCCATCTAAAGTTGATACCAATTTAGGTTTTAAAAATAAANCAAATGCTCATGTGAGCTTGATCAAAATGATCGATATCCATGAAAGCTCATACTCAAAGATCGACATATTATTAGCCAAAGAAGACCCTCCTTCCTTTGAAGTAGATCCCCACCAGGCATACAATTTTGTGGATAATTTTCCACCCCGCTTAAAACGCAGTCAAGGATTCTTGAGCATCAAGTTTGATAACAAACCTAAAGGCAACAGTGAACACACTCTGGCACACAACCTTGGGTATTCTCAAATGATCGTCACAGGTTCACAATGTGAAACTTGTCTATTCTGGATTGACAAGTATTACACAAACATACCCATTTTACAATCATAGATCAAAACCCTCACCGATCTGGTCGACCCCCTAAAATATGAAAATCGTAGGCTCAAATCCATTTCCCAGAGACAAGGAAAATGCTTGAAAACAATAGGGAACATCACAGTGAAAAATGTCCAAAGTGTCACAACAGTGATCAATTCTGAGATCATGTGAATCGATTTGATTTTTCAGTTAAAGGTAAAGATTTGTTTTTTTCTTAAAATAGTGTTACATTCTTGTTCATAGAATAAATTAGATATGTTGCTAAAATAATACTAGCTACAGAATCAGTAGATTATGTAGCCAGTCCATTCTTATTCGAAATTTGGAAAATATTGGTTAAATGTATATCTGAATTTCTTTATTTTATCTTTTTCTCTTAGGATATTTGGGAGTTTATGGTGACTAAATGATCTGGACCCTTTTTTTGAGCTTATTAGCCATATCCATGGCTCATTTTTGTGTAAACAGGAACAAACTGTTTTTCGTTTTTAGAGATTTAGTGTGATTTGGGGTGGTTATATTCCCCCGATTTTTTCAATCAGTAGATGATTGTAGAGATTTAATCTTATATTATAAGATAAGACATTTACCTTTTTTGAACCCTTTATAAACTCTCATTTTTTGTAATCAAATCATCTTGGCCTAGGGTTTAGGCTGAAGTATGGACAATTAATGCGCAGACTTGAATGGAACAGAAATACATATTACAGCTTTAGCTTCTTATGTATGATGTCTTAGTTTAAGTTCTGTTTATCTTAACATGATAATAGGTGATGATAGCTTTTGTATTCATGCTTTATTATAAGTTGGGATAATTCATTTATAAATGTTGTCCATATGTGATGTTTCAGATATTATATAGGGTGATCATCTATTCAACTCAAATTATGAGATTTATCTTTAATTTTTTGTTGAATATTTAAATGCAAAGTTCTTACAATAAGATTTATCTCATTGTAATTGCTTGCAAATCATAAGATCACTGTGACTATCTGTATTATACGTTCTGTTATTGAAACTCATTTTCCAGCATATTATTTCGCATTTATTCGGAACAATCTTAAGGTTCGTTGCAAGTTTACCTCTCGAACAAGGTGGTTGGATATCCTCTATTATATAAACGTTGGATGCATTAATAGGTTAGTTATTTTCTTTTTTTCGTTTGTTTGTCTTCGAAACTCTAATATATGGTCTGGCTTTGACCAATCACATACTCTTGTTTCATTACATCTTTTTCAGTTTAAACTTAGATTAATAAAGATAAAAAAAATAAAAAAATAAAGTTAGTTTATGTGCTTTCTTTATCTACTTTTGTTAAAGCAACAATCTTCACATAGATTTTCATGAGCTTAGATTAAAACTTGCAACTTGTGTATCATGCACATAAATAAAATAGACAGATCTATTTTGTAAATATTATCTACAGTAGTTATATGTATATATATATATATATATATATATAGATAGATATATATATTAAGTGGTTATTTAATAGGCATTTCTTTTATTTCTTTTATTTATTTCTTCTAAGACTTTTAGATTGGCTAACGGAGCCATTAAACTCGTCGGAATGAGTTATACCAAATGCCTTGGGTTATTTAGACAACCCTGGACCAGACTCATTCTTCCAATTGATGGACGGTCATTTTCGCCCGCCAACAATTAGCGCTAGAAGGAGCCTAAACACGATTGGTGGCACGTGGAGGTCACAAGACTCCTCCCCCACACACCCACTCCCCTATAGTAACAAGAAGTCATTTTGATGATAAAGTTACTTCTCAAACAACAACCACCTCAAATGAAAATACACAGATTACCATTGAGCTAGTAACACCGAACCCTCCAAGGTCTGACATACAAGAAATTGTTCGTCAGTCACTTATAAGGACACACGGTGCTTTGGCCCATATCAGACAACCAGTTTGACCACTGAATCAACCACTAGATTTCTCTGATATCAGAGAGAAACTCAAAGGCACTAGTCTTCTCCTAATTCCTACGGATCCAGATCACATCTCCACTCCTGCAGTCAGAGGATCTGGTATCCCACCTTCACCACCACCTTCATCTCCTTCCTCTTCGGGAGAAGAGTCATCGGACCAAGGGAGTTCTTCATCTCAGCCTTCGACACCACCCACGCCCATGGAAAATCCAAACAATCCTGCCAGACCTTGGCTCGACCAAGATGTTGTGGCCATACCTGGACCCCAACATCCTTTTCCTAAACATCAGAAGAAATGGCTCCCTAAATTCGATCCAGATTCTAAGCAAATTGCTAAGGATCACATAAAAAAAATCATGCTATCCATCAGACTCCGAAACGTAGAACACGAAGATGTAGTATGTAGATTTTTTCCGTATACATTCAAAGGCAATGCCTCTACGTCGTATTTTTCCCAACAACCCCAAACCATTGTATCTTGGGATAGATTCAAATCTTGTTTCCTTGAGAAATTCGAAGACGAAAAATCTCCCGAAGTCTTAGTCATGGAACTCTCCAGTTTAAAGATGAACCCCAAGGAAAAAATAAAAGACTTTAATCAAAGGTTTCTAACATTAAAGAATTGAATCCCCATTGATTCAATGCCTTCTCAAAATCTTATCGCTGCATACTACACCAAAGCCTTACACCAGAACATAGCAATCTGGGTAAAATGGTCTAACAAAGCAACATTATTGGAAGCCTTCGAGGAGGAGATCCAAATTGAGAAAGATATTTTAAGCCTAAAGGATAATATCTGTAATGAGGCAGACATTACCCCATCTTCCAAGAAGAAAATAGAAATCCTTTCTAGACCTCCCCAAACCAAAAATCAATCAGATAGTTTAGATCTGGAAAGTTTACATAAGGTCGTTCAGAAATTGTCTAATCAAGTCGTAAATTTAAGGAGATCAGCAGAAGAAGATTCTTCAAGCAAAGGGTCTTACAAACCCCCTTTTAGAAAACATTTTCCCACAAACCAACCCAACTTAAATTCTGAAGGCCTTAATTTAGAAAGCCTACAATATGCGATACAGACAATCCTTGAAGCTCATGATAACTTAGTTCCCCCTGAGATTTCTGAAGATGTAGTGGAACAAGAAATAGTGGAAGAGGACAAATTCTCTCCCAACATCTTCGGGAATTTTTCAGATAGTATCCTTCAAGCCGATTTTTAAACGGTTCATCCTTATAATACCAAAAGCAAAACACTAAACAAACCCTCTTTTGAAATTGGAACTAATGCACCTCAAAAATAGTTTAAGCAGACTGAAACTAAACAGAATTCATCAACCCCAAGTTTAGAATATGATCTTATTGAAGACCTTAAGAAACTTAGAGCTAATATTTATGTTTATGAATTGTTAAAACTTCCTTTTCTTATTTAAAAGATGTTTCAGAACATTGCAGAAAACAACAAAAACAACAATCTGAATAGCAGCAAATTTGCAGAAAACAACCCTAAAACACCACAAAAGGTCCTCGTTAAAACAACACTAGAACCCTCCGATAAAAGAGACCTTCCTGTAAAAAGTGTAACAAATGTAGATAAAATAATTCCAGGGACTGGGACTAAAAACCACCAAAGTTCTATTGTTAACACTCGCAGAAATCTCCCACCTTTTATGTTGACATTTGAAATTTTCAATAGGAATATACATAATCGTATGGTAGATTCTGGCACATCATCAAATGTAATGCCTTGGTCTGTCTGTCAAAAAATCAATGCTGAAGTCCAACCTTCAAGTCTGAAAATTATTCAGTTTGATCGGACCAGTGTTAAGGTGATAGGTGAATTAAAAAATGTCCTTATCAAACTATCCTTTAATCCTAAAGTTCACCAGATTATTGATATTATTGTCATGGACATCCTTGAAGTATATGGCCTATTTTTAAGTAGGGATTGGTTCGAATAGTTGCATGGTTATTTTGTGACATACTGGTCTCATTTGTGGCTACCAAAAAATGGTAAGCCTATTAGAATCAAGATCGATCATGAGCATTATCTCAAGCTTACCATGACTGATTTAAATGACACTAATGAACCATTCACTGCTTCTACTAATTCACCTGAAATGCAGGGAATGAACACATTTTTCGATAAATTCATGGAAGAAACTTCTACGATTACTGACCCGGAACAACAATCAGAACTCATGACATGCACACAGTCGACAGCTCTCCCGAATATGTCACATACAGTTGGTGAGACTCACATATGGTCTCTCTACTTCGATGGGTCCAAATCTAAAGAAGGATTTGGTGCAGGATGTGTGCTCATTGACCTAGCAAGTAACAAAACTTTGATCACTTGCCGATTAGAATTTGAATGCACAAACAACATGGATGAATACGAGTCACTTCTTCAAGGACTCAAAAAGGCACTAGATTTGAAAATACAGAATTTAATGGTATTCGGTGATTCAAAAATTGTGGTCAAGTAGGTAAGGAATTCCATTCATTGCCTGAATCGACACCTGAAAAGTTATCAAGATGCAGTATGGAATCTAATGCACAAATTTTCCGCATTTAACATTAATTCCATTCCAAGATTAACTAATTCTAAGGCTAACTTGTTGGCTAATGTTGCTTCCAAACTTTTTCCTGCAGAAGGCCTTACTCTGAAATCATTTTCCATTGAGTTGTTGTTCAGACCATCATTCCTAGACAACATCACTAATTGGAGAGTGTTCGATGATGATCAACAGATCATCAGTTTCCTACACATGGGAGACACTTTTCAAGGTGCGGTTATTGGTGAAGGAACCCACGACGAAGACCTCCACAATTTTATGGTAATATTGGACCCAAGGTCTCAGGAAACAACATCAGATCTGGTAAATTCTATCACAAAATCTGTGGTAAGATTAGAAAAGTTTTACGATTTGCATAATAAATTCAGAAAATCGGTTAATTGTAAAACAAATAGTTCTTCCTTGACCCATGAAAAAGTAAATCTAGGAACTAAAGATAATCTACAATGCATCAATTTGGGAACAGGATGTTCTGAGCAAGAGAAATCAGTCTTTATTAAATTGTTTAAAGAATCTAAGCATGTCTTTGATTAGACGTATGATGATCTAAAAACATTCGACCCTAACATTATACAACACATCATTCCCATGAAACCCTTGACTCAACCTTTTCAATGGAAGTTAAGAAAGATGCACCCAAATCTAGAACCAACGATCAACAAGGAACTAAACAAACTATTGAATGAAAAGATAATCTTCTCGGTAAGGCATACACAATGGGTTTCTAACCATGTCCCTGTGAGTAAGAAAAGTGGCGAAATCCAACTATGTGTCAATTTCCGAAACTTAAACCAAGCATCTGATAAAGACAATTACCCCGTTCCTCCGATGGAACAAATTCTCCAGCAAGTATTTGATTCTGAAAGATTGTCACTACTAGACAGTTTTTCAGGGTACAACCAAGTCCTCATGTCTCCACCAGAGCAGCTAAAAACCACTTTCCATACTCCATGGGGAACCTATGCTTATAGAAAGATTCCCTTTGGGCTTATAAATGTCGGTGCCACTTTCCAAAGAGCAATGGATATTTCTTTTCACGGTTTAATCAATCAGTTTGTAGTGGACTATCTCGATGATGTCACGGTTTCCTAAAAGAATAAGGGGGATCACTTAGCCCATCTGAGATTTGTCTTACAATGATGTCGTAAGTACAACATCTCTTTGAATACTAAAAAATCTGTCTTTGCAGTAGAAAAAGGAAATTTTCTCGAATTCATAGTATCCAATGAAGGTATGATCATTGATCCCGAGAGGACTCAAGTCATTTCAAAACTCCCTCCCCCGTCTTCCAAAAAATCTATGCAATCTTTCCTAGATCAGATAAAAATTTTCAGAAGGTTCGTTCCAAGCTTTTCGGAAATGGTGAGGCCTTTACAAAACTTAATAAAAAAGGATGTGCAATACCATTGGGGACCTCAAGAAATTCAAGCTTTTGATTCAATCAAAAAATCCATAGTAGAGGTTCCATCCCTAATAAGCCCTGACTTTTCACGATATTTCACTCTTTACACGTTTGCCTCCGATCGATCTTATGTCGCTGTGCTAACCCAAAGGAATGTTGAAAACAACAAAGTTCCCATTGCCTTTATGAGCTCAGCCTTTAAGGGAGTAGAGATTAATTATCTAGCTATAGATCAACAAGATTACGTTGTTTTTAAAGAAGTAAAACATTTCTGATCGTATCTACTGAAATCTAGAACTAAAGTCATTGTTCCTTACCCTGCTGTCAGAAATTTATTAGTATAGAAAGAACTGGGTGACATCCTTACAAGAGTATGACCTCGAGATCACCCCAACAAAAATTGTTAGAGGCCAAGGTTTATGTAAATTGGTTGCCGATTCAGTTAAAGAACAACAAAGTCAAATCTGTTGTGTACAAAACCCTACAAATCCTTGGTATGATGACATTAAGTTTTATCTAATACACGGTTCGTCTCCTCTTCACCTCGATCCCAAAAAGAGGAGAGCATTGAGACTAAATTATGTACCTTACCAGCTTGTGAATGGTGTATTATTTCGCAAAAAAATTGATGAAATCCTTATGCATTGACAAGCAAGAGATGAAGCAGATAAAGTCTTATCTAAGTTGCATGCAGGAGAAGTTGGTGGGCATTTCGGTGGAGACACTACTGCCCACAAAGTATTAAGGGCAGGGTATTATTGGCCCACACTTTTCAAAGATGCCCATACATTGTGCTGCAAATGCACAATCTGTCAAAAGGCTTATGGACGAGTACAGATGGCAACATTCCGGCTGCAACCTGTTTCGGTGGATTTCCCTTTTCAGCAATGGGGTCTTGACATCATTGGCCCAATAAACCCCACCACCTTGCAGCAGTATAAATACATTATCACAGCAACAGACTACTTCACCAAATGGTCCAAGGCTGCACCATTAAAAGTGGTAAACACCAGTCAGATAATATTTTTTCGTAATTCAAATATCATTACTCAATTTGGTATTCCGGAATGTCTGGTTTTCGATAATGCTTCCTATTTTTCATCCCTAGATATGAGTGCCTTCGCTTTAGAAAAAGGGATAAATCTAAAATATTCTGCTAGCTATCACCCTCAAGGAAATGGTTTTGCAGAATCGACAAACAAAAACCTGATCAATATTATCAAGAGAACAGTCTCCGAAAACCACAAAAACTAGCATAATGCACTAGTCAATGCACTCTAGGTTGATAGGGTAACTCTAAAAACTATTGTTGGTAATTCCCCCTTTTTCCTCATTTACTAAAGCGAAGCAATTCTTCCTCTGCATGTTCTTCTCCCCTCTCTGCAACTATCGCAGAAGGTTTAGGAAGAAGACTGTCCTCCTCTGGAAAGTTGGATTAATGCTTTGCTAAAGTTAGAAGAGGTAAGGACTCAAGCAAAAGGAAAACTGGATCAGCATCAACATATTGTCAAAATCTAGTTTGATTCGAGTTCTACCTCAAATGGGAATTTTGAGGTAGGTGATCTTGTCCTCAAGTGGGATAAACCTCATGAGGGAAAAGGGGAACATACTAAGTTCCAAAACTTGTGGTTGGGACCATTCCTAATCGCCAAAAAATTAGATCCTGGTTCTTTTCGCCTGCAGAATTTAGAGGGACAGCCAGACACCTTTCCAGTGAATGTCCAAGCTCTCAAGAGGTATTTCGCTTGACAAATCCTAGATACACCTTTTGTACATAACCGTTTCTGTTTTGGTTTGTTTTGGTTTTCTTTTTCATTTTTCTTTCTTTCGTTAATTTTTTTTGTTTTGGCTTTCTGAGTTAAACATGCATGTATTATAGTCTAGTGCAAAAGGAAGAACATAATGCTTCATCTTTAAACAACTTTCAAGGACTGTTGGAGAATCAATTGTTGTATTTTCTTGAGAAAAACATAGACTAGTTAAAGGTGTTTTTTGTTGAGAATTGATTTTTGGTTTCAATTTGCATTTGAGAGAAAACACGACTATCATTAAAATCTCTTTACGTTATCCATAATTTTAAGAAAGAAACTCAATGATGCCTTCCTGTCCTCGAAAATTGGTTTTGTCAATGAACTATTTTTAGATCATGATGAAATTTAGCAAGAAAAAATTAAAGCAGATGGAAAATAACAAAATGTGCCAAAGGCTGAAATTTTCAGCATCACCCTGCTCTTCTGGATATCTATAAATTATATCAATAATTTCCCGAGAGTTGTGGGAAGTGTTTGCAAACCCGTCGAGATATTGAACAGGTCTGCTGGCAGCGGGTAAATGCATGCATGGTGCTAAGATAACTTCGTCGGGGTACTGAACAGGCCTGCTGACAACGAAGCGATGTCAAGTTAAAGAAAATTCTCAGCTATAAATTTTGCTTTTTGTCATAAGCATCCTTCATTATGATTTGAAATTTCTTGGACAGGATAAAGGCGTCAGATTGGGTTAATTGGAATCCTTGTCGAGGCTATAGATGCCTACTGGCAGCAGTGGCCCTGTCAACAGTATTGGAGCCAACAGCTTAAACATTGCGGCTTTCATTTGTTAAGCCTGTCACCAGATTTCATTTTTTAATGAAAGATATCTTAAGTTGGACCATGTAATGATTGTCAAAGATGCTCAAATGTCTTTTAGTTGTTCTTTGATTTGAAATCATTCAAATATTTCTAACCTAAACTCGTCAGTGATACAGAGATAATTGCTTCTCCTAGCAAGTCGCCATTGTTGGCAGCCCAACATATTTTTAACTTTTTAAAGCATCAAATAATAATCTATGTAGCTGCCTACCTGGGATCGTACATATTTTTTCCTTCATAAGCAATTTTTGAAACTACAAATGTGAGTTTTCGATTATTCCTAGTGTTTTTGTTTTCATGCTTTGTTCATGACTGAAAGCATGAAAATGAAGCATTAAGACTTATGACTATATTACCGCTTTATTTAAAAAGTTTATGAAAGGTAGATGGCTCCACAGTTTTTTTTAATAAAGACTTTGTTTCCTACTATCAAGTTGATCTTCTTTATTGACTCTTCAAATGTGAAGCATGCTTATGGATTGTTATTTGAATCAACAAGGGTCCTTTTAGTTTAAACCTTGATATATTTTTTGTGGCCCTTGGTCATGTGTTCCGTTGTCACTAAATTTTGGTTTTTAAAATTTTTCCCTATCATAAACTTTAGAAATCAAACCTACCATGTTGCGCAATGATAAAGTTTTAATGCACCTGGTCGTGGCCTATATCATGTGAGAGGTGGAAGTTCGATGACACTAAGTCCATAACTTGGAGATTAGTCTCGGGTTTTGCATGTACTCCTCGCATTCATTTCACAAAATGCCTATCATTTTGTATTGAAGAACTTTTGTTGATATTCCCTAGGTTATTCATGATTTTTGAGTCTGTATTGTCGCTCTGGTCTTCTCCTTCGAAACCCTCCATACTCACTGGGTTTTATTGACTGCTTGTCAAATCCCCATGGCCCCAGTTGCTAGGATCGAACCCTTCTCCAGTGTGATGATGCAAGGGAAGATCTAGAGGGTCAAGGCTGGCTTGTTTTTATTGAGAAATTTCAATGATTCAACTTGTGAACCGCTCGGGAATTTTCCCTGTCAACAGACGGATGCCGAGCCAACGTGGGAGACGTTTAGGTCGAATTCACAGAGGATTTTTTAGGTCAAGCAACAGGTCTTCCTTTGACAGGGTAGAAGTGGTTTAAAAATGCTAAAGTTGAGGAGGTTCCATAGAGCCTTTTCTTCATGTCTCGAAAAATCAATTGTTGCGATAGAGGTATGCCCATGTCCACGTTGAAAAACCGATGGCATGGCTTTCTAGTAGTCTTGAAACAATTATTGACGTGTGAAGGTTGTTTTGGTTTTGTTTTTCTATATCATATACGTTTGCTTATGAATTTCATTGGGTTTCAATTAAACATGCCCTATTACCTATGGAGAAGCTTGTATAAAATGGCAAAGAGGTATAAAAGATGACAATTGGATTCAAGCTTGTTTCACCATAGCCTAATAAAGATATTGTTGGTACATCAATTAAAATTACAAAATGATGACTGGAACGCCTTCCTAGCCCGAAATGGCTTCGTTAACTCTGATGTTGTATAGGTTGACAAACCCGTGATAGAGGAAACCATAGTCCCTTCATCTACATAGGTCTGTGTTACGGCCACCCTTAGTAAGCCTATACTCGACCCAAAAGTTGTTAAACAAAGACATGAACAACGTTCACGACCTAATTCCTCTGCTAAGAAAGCAAATAGACTTGTGGGAAAACCATCTAAAGGTGATACAGATGTAGGTTTTAAAAATAAAAGGGCAGGTAGGCTAATTTCAAGGAAACTATGAAAAAAATCAAATGCTCATGTGACCTCGATCAAAATGATCGAGATCCATGAAAGCTCAGACTCCGAGATCGACAGATTCTTAGTCGAAGAAGACCCTCCTTCCTTCGAAGCAGATCCCCACCAGGTGTACAATTTCGTGGATAATTTTCCACCCTGCTTAAAACACAGTCAAGGATTCTCGGGCATCAAGTTTGATAACAAACCTAAATGCAACAGTGAACATAGTCAGGCACACAACCTTGGGTATTCTCAAACGGTTGTCACAGGTTCACAATGTGAAACTTGTCTGTTCTAGATTGACAAGTATTACACAAACATACCCATTTTACAATCACAGATCAAAACCCTCACCGATCTGGTCGACCCCCTAACATATTAAAATTGTAGGCTCAAATCCATTTCTCAGAGATAAGGAAAATGCCCGAAAACAACAGGGAACATCATAGTGAAAAATGTCCAAAGTGTCACAACAGTGATCAATTCTGAGATCATGTGAATTGATTTGATTTTCCAGTTAAAGGTAAATATTTGTTTTTGTCTTAAAATAGTGTTACAGTCTTGTTCATAGAATAAATTAGATTTTGTTTCTAAAATAAGACTAGCTACAGAATCAGCAGATTCTGTAGCCAGTCCATTCTTATTCGAAATTTTGAAAATATTGGTTAAATGTATATCTGAATTTATTTATTTTATTTTTTTCTTTCGGGATATTTGGGATTTTATGGTGACTAAATGATCTGGAGCCTTTTTTTTCGCTTATTAGCCATATCCATGGCTCATTTTTGTGTAAACAGGAACCAACTATTTTTCATTTTTAGAGATTTAGTGTGATTTGGGGTGGTTATATTCCCCCTATTTTTTCAATCAGTAGATGATTGTAGAGATTTAATATTTTCTTATAAGATAAGACAATTACCTTTTCTGAACCCTTTATAAACTCTTATTTTTTGTAATCAAATGATCTTGGCCTAGGGCTGAATTATGGAAAATTAATGCACAGAGTTGAATCGAACAAAAATACATATTACAGCTTTAGCTTCTTGTTTATGATGTCTTAGTTTAAGTTTTGTTTATCTTAACATGATAATAGGCGATGATAGGATTTGTCTTCATGCTTTATTATGAGTTGGGATAATTCATTTATAAATGTTGTCCATATGTGATGTTTCAGATATTATATAGGGTGATCATCTATTCAACTCTAATTATGAGATTTATCTTTAATTTTCTGTTGAATATTTAAATGAAAAGTTCTTACAATAAGATTTATCTCACTATAATTGCTTGTAAATCATAAGATCACTGTGACTATCTGTATTATACGTTCTATTATTGAAAATCAATTTCCATCATATTATTTCGCATTTATTCGGAACAATCTTAAGGTTCGTTGCAGGTTTACCTCTCGGACAAGGTGGCTGGATATTCTATATTATACATATGTTGGATGCATTAATAGGTTAGTTCTTTTCTTTTTGTCAATTGTTTGTCTTAGAAAATCTAATATATGGTATGGATTTGACCGATCACATACTCCTGTTTCATTATATCGTTTTCAGTT
>JASDQU010818979.1:0-12342 GCA_032191745.1 Picea mariana | reverse complement strand
GACATGCAAATAGTCGGCAGCTCTAATTAATATGTCACATACAGCTGATGAGACTCACATATGGTCTCTCTACTTTGATGGGTCCAAATCTAAAGAAGGAGTTGGTGCAGGATGTGTGCTCATTGACCCAACAGGTTAACAAAACTTTGATCGCTTGCCGATTAGAATTCGAATGCACAAATAACATGGTTGAATATGAGGCACTTCTTCAAGGACTCAAAAAGGCACTAGATTTGAAAATACAGAATTTAATCGTATTTGACGATTCATAAATTGTCGTCAAGCAAGTAAGGAATTCCATTCATTGCCTGAATCCACACTTGAAAAGTTATCAAGCTGAGGTATGGAATCTAATGCACAAATTTTCCGCATTTAACATTAATTCCATTCCAAGATTAAATAATTATGAGGCTAACTTGTTGGCTAATGTTGCTTCCAAATGCTTTCCCATAGAAGGCCTTCATCAAAATGCATTTTCCATTGAGTTGTTGTTCAGACCATCAGTCTCATACAACATCACTAATTGGAGACTGTTCGGTGATGATCAATAGATCATCAGTTTCCTGCACATGGAAGACACTTTTCAAGGTGCGGTTATCGATGAAGGCACCCACGACGAAGACCTCCGCAATTTTATGGTAATATCGGACCCAAGGTCTCAGGAAACGACATCAGATTTGGTAAATTCTATCCCAAAATCTGTGGTAAGATTAGAAAAGTTTTACGATTTGCATGATAAATTCAGAAAATCGGTGAATTGTAAAATGAATAGTTCTTCCTTGACCCATGAAAAAGTAAATCTAGGAACTAAAGATAATCCATAATGCATCAATTTGGGAACAAGATGTTCTGAGAAAGAGAAATCAGCCTTTATTAAATTGTTTAAAGAATTTAAGGATGTCTTTGCCTGGACATATGATGATCTAAAAACATTCGACCCTAACATTATATAACACATCATTCTCATGAAACCCTTGACTCAGCCTTTTCAACAAAAATTAAGAAAGATGCACCCAAAGCTAGAACCAATGATCAAGAAGGAACTAAACAAACTATTGAATGCAAAGATAATCTTCTCGGTAAGGCATACACAGTGGGTTTCTAACCTTGTCCCTGTGCAGAAGAAAAGTGGTGAAATCCGAATATGTGTCGATTTTCAAAACTTAAACTGAGCATCTGATAAAGACAACTACCCCGTTCCTCCAATGGAACAAATTCTCCAGCAGGTATCCAGTTCTGAAAGATTGTCGCTACTAGACGGTTTTTTAGGGTACAACCAAGTCCTCATGTCTCCCCCAGACCATCTGAAAACCACTTTCCGTACTCCATGGGGAACCTATTCTTATAGAAAGATGCCCTTTGGGCTTATAAATTCCGGTGCAACTTTCCAGAGAGTGATGGATATCATTTTTCATGATTTAATCAATCAATCTATATTGGTATATCTAGATGATGTCACAGTTTTCTCCAAGAATAAGGGGGATCACTTAGCCCATCTGAGATCTATTTTACAACAATGTCGTAAGTACGACATCTCTCTAAATCCTAAAAAAAATTGTCTTTGCGGTAGAACAAGGCAAGTTGATCGGATTCATAGTATCCAATGAAGGTATGATCATTGATCCTGAGAGGACTCGAGTCATTTCAAAACTCCCTCCCCCCTCTTCCAAAAAATCTATGCAATCTTTCCTAGGTCAGATAAATTTTGTCAGAAGGTTCGTTCCAAGTTTTTCGGAAATGGTGAGGCCTTTACAAAACTTAATAAAAATGGACGTGCAATACCATTGGGGACATAAATAAATTCATGCTTTTGATTCAATCAAAAAATCTATAGTAGAGGCTCCATCCCTAATAAGCCCTGAATTTTCACAAGATTTCACTCATTACATGTTTGCCTCCGATCGATCTTATGCCGCTGTGCTAACCCAAAGGAATGCTGAAAACAATGAGGTTCCCATTGCCTTTATGAGCTCAGCCTTTAAGGGAGCAGAGCTTAATTATCCAGCTATATATCAATAGGCTTACATAGTTTTTAGGGCAGTAAAACATTTCCGATCGTATCTACTGAAATCTAGAACTAAATTCATTGTTCCTTACCCTGCTGTCAAAAATTTATTAGTACAGACAGAACTGGCTGAAAAATGGGCAAACTGGGTGACATCCTTACAAGAGTATGACCTCGAGATCGCCCCAACACAAATTGTTAGTGGCCAAGCTTTATGTAAATTGATCACTGATTCAGTTAAAGAATAGTAAAATCAAATCTACTATGTACAAAACCCTACAAATCCTTCGTATGACGACATTAAGTTTTATCTAATACACGGTTCGGCTCCTCATCACCTCGATCCCAAAAAGAGGAGAGCGTTGAGATAAAATTCTGCACCTTACCAGCTTGTGAATGGTGTATTATTTCGCAAACATTTTGATGAAATCCTTATGCATTGTCTAGCAAGAGATGAAGTAGATAAAGTCTTATCTGAGTTGCATGTAGGAGAAGCTGCTGGGCATTTTGGTGGAGACACTATTTCCCACAAAGTATTAAGGGCAAGGTATTATTGGCCCATTCTTTTCAAATATGCCCATACATTATGCCGCAAATGCGTAATCTGTCAAAAGGCTTATGGATGAGTACAGAAGGCAGCATTCCTGCTGCAACCTGTTTCGGTGGATTTCCCTTTTTAGCAATGGGGTCTTGACATCATTGGCCCAATAAACCCCACCTCCTTGCAGTAGCATAAATATATTATCACAGCAACAGACTATTTCACCATATGGTCTGAGGCGACGCCATTAAAAGTGGTAAACACCAGTCAGGTAATAATTTTCCTTAATTCAAATATCATTACTCGATTCAGTATTCTTGAATGTCTGGTTTTCGATAATGCTTCCTATTTTTCGTCCCTAGATATGAGTGCCTTCACTTTAGAAAAAGGGATAAAGCTAAAATATTCTGCCAGCTATTACCCTCAAGGAAATGGTTTGGAAGAATCGACAAAAAAAAACCTGATCAAGATTATCAAGAAAACAGTCTCCGAAAACCACAAAAACTGGCATAATGCACTATTCAATGCACTCTGAAATGATAGGGTAACTTTGAAAACTGTTGTTGGTAATTCCCCTTTTTTCCTCATTTACGGAAGGGAAGCAATTCTTAACTTTTCAAAGAGTCAAATAATAATCTATGTAGTTGCCTACTTGGGGTCATACATTTTTTGTCCTTCATAAGCAATTTTTGAAACTACAAATGTGAGTTTTCGGTTATTCCTAGTGTTTTTGTTTTCATGCTTCGTTCATGATTGAAAGCATGAAAACAAAGCATTAAGACTTATGACTGTATTACCACTTTATTTAAAAAGTTTATGAAAGGTAGATGGCTCCACAGATTTTGTTAATAAAGACTTTGTTTCCTACTATCAAGCTCATCTTCTTTATTGACTCTTCAAATGTGAAGCATGCTTATGGATTGTTATTTGGATCAACAAGGGTCCTTTTATTTTAAAACTTGATATAATTTTTGTGTCCCTTGGTCATGCGTTCCCTTGTCACTACATTTTGGTTTTTAAAAATTTTTCCTATCCTAAACTTTAGAAATCAAACCTACCTTGTTGTGCAATGATAAAGTTTTAATGCACCTGGTCGTGGCCTGTACCATGTGAGAGGTGGCATTTCGACGACAGTAAGCCCATCACTTCGAGCTTAGTCTCGGGTTTTGTATGTACTCCTCTCATTCATTTCACAAAACACCCATCATTTCGTATTGAGGAACTTTTGTTCATACGCCCTACGTTATTAATCAGTTTTAGGTCTGAAATGTCACTCTGGGGTTCTCCTTCGAAACCCTCCATACTCACTATGTTTTATTGATTGCTTGTCGAATCCCCATGGCCATGGTTGTTAGGATTGAACCCAATGTCTCTCAGAACCTGCTCATGTGTGATGATGCAAGGGAAGATCTTGAGGGTCAAGGTTAGCTTGTTTTTATTGAGAAATTCTAGGGATTCAACTTGTGAACCACTCAGGAATTTTCCCTTTCGTTTGAGGAATGTCGAGCCAAGGTAGGAGACATTTAGGTCGAATTCACAGAGGATTTTTTAGGTCAAGAAATAGGTCTTCCTTTGATAGGGCATAAGTGGTTCAAAAACTCTAAAGTCGTGGAGGTTCCATGGAGCCTTTTCTTCACGTCTCGAAAAATCAATTGCTGCGATAGAGGTATGCCCGTGTCCATGTTGAAAATTCAATGGCATGGCTTGCTAGCAATCTTGAAACAATTCATGACGTGTGAAGGCCATTTTGGTTTTTTTTTTCTATGTCATATACGTTTTCTTATGAATTTCATTGGGTTTCAATTAAACATGCCCTATTAGCTATGGAGAAGCTTGTATAAAATGGCAAAGAGGTATAAAAGATGACAATTAGATTCAAGCTTGTTTCACCACCACCTAATAAAGATATTGTTGGTACATCATTTAAAATTACAAAATGATGAATGGAACGCCTTCCTAGCCCGAAATGGCTTCATTAACTCTGATGTTGTATAGGTTGACAAACCTGTGATAGAGGAAACCATAGTCCCTTCATCTACACAGGCCTGTGTTATAGCCACCCTTAGTAAGCCTATACTTGACCCAAAAGTTGCTGAGCAAAGACATGAACAATGTTCACAACCTAACGGCTCTGCTAAGAAAGAAAATAGACCTGTGGGAAAGCCATCTAAAGGTGATACTGATTTAGGTTTTAAAAATAAAAGGGCAGGTAGGTTGATTTCAAGGAAACTATGAAACAAATCAAATGCTCATGTGACCTCGATCAAAATGATCAAGATCCATGAAAGCTCAGACTTAGAGATCGATAGATTCTTGGCCGAAGAAGACCCTCCTTCGAAGAAGATCCCGACCAGGTGTACAATTTCGTGGATAATTTTCCACCCTGCTTAAACCATAGTCAAGGATTCTCGGGCATCAAGTTTGATAACAAACCTAAAGGCAATAGTGAACACAGTCAGGCACACAACCTTGGGTATTCTCAAATGACCGTCACAGGTTCACAATGTGAAACTTGTCTATTCTGGATTGACAAGTATCACATAGACATGCCCATTTTACAATCACAGATCAAAACCCTCACCGATCTGGTCGACCCCCTAATAGATGAAAATCCTAGGCTCAAATCCATTTCTTAAAGACAAGGAAAATGCCCGAAAACAACAGGGAACATCATAGTGAAAAATGTCCAAAGTGTCATAGCAGTGATCAATTCTGAGATCATGTGAATCAATTTGATTTTCCAGTTAAAACTAAAGATTTGTTTTTGTCTTAAAATAGTGTTACATTATTTTTCAGAGAATAAATTAGATTTTGTTGCTAAAATAAGACTAGCTACAAAATCAGCAGATTCTGTAGCCAGTCCATTCTTATTCGAAATTTGGAAAATATTGGTTAAATGTATATCTAAATTTCTTTATTTTATCTTTTTCTTTCAGGATATTTGGGAGTTTATGGTGACTAAATGATCTGGAGACTTCTTTTGATCTTATTAGCCATATCCATGGCTCATTTTTGTGTAAACAGGAACAAACACTTTTTCATTTTTAGAGATTTAGTGTGATTTGGGGTGGTTATATTCCCCCTATTTTTGCAATCAGTAGATGATTGTAGAGATTTAATATTATCTTATAAGATAAGACAGTTACCTTTTTTGAAACCTTTTTTATCTCTTATTTTTTGTAATCAAATCATCTTGGCCTGGGGCTAAAGTATGGACAATTAATTCATAGACTTGAATGGAACAAAAATACATATTACAGCTTTAGCTTCTTGTGTATGATGTCTTAGTTTAAGTTTTGTTTATCTTAACATGATAATAGGTGATGATAGCTTTTGTCTTCATGCTTTATTATGAGTTGGGATAATTCATTTATAAATGTTTTCCATATGTGATGTTTCATATATTATATAGGGTGATCATCTATTCAACTCAAATTATGAGATTCATCTTTAATTTTGTGTTGAATATTTAAATGTAAAGTTCTTATAATAAGATTTATCTCACTGTAATTGCTTGTAAATCATAAGATCACTGTGACTATCTGTATTATACATTATGTTATTGAAACTCAGTTTCCAACATATTATTTTGCATTTATTTGGAACAATCTTAAGGTTCGTTGCAAGTTTACCTCTCAGACAAGATGGCTGGATATTCTCTATTATACAGACGTTGGATGCATTAATAGGTTAGTTATTTTATTTTTGTCGTTTGTTTGTCTTCGAAACTCTAATATATGGTTTGGCTTTGACCGATCACATACTCCTATTTCATTATATCTTTTTCAGTTTAAACTTAGATTAATAAAGATAAAAAAATAAAAAAAGTAGTTTATGTTCTTTCTTTATCTGCTTTTGTTAAAGCAACAATCTTCACATAGATTTTTGTGAGCTTAGATTAAAACTAGCAGCTTGTATATCATGCACATAAATAAAATAGATAGATATGTTTTGTAAATATTATCTACAGTAGTTATATGTACATATATATATATTAAGTGGTTATTTAATAGTTATTTCTTTTATTTCTTTTATTTGTTTCTTCTAGGACTTTTAGATTGGCCATTAGAGCCATTAAACCCGTCGGAACAAGTTATACCAAACGGCTTGGGTTATTTAGACAACCTCAGACCAGACTCATTCTTCCAATTGACGGATGGTCATTTTCGCCCGCCAACACAACCTTCTTAGCAGTTCCAGAAATATGCTTTATAACAAAAGTAAAATTCTTCATGTATTCAACCCATTTTTCATGCTTCTAGTTCAACGTCTCCTGTCGAGTTATAAATTGAAAAGAATGGTTATCACTATACAAGACAAACTCTTTTGGAACCAAGTAATGCCTCCATTTCTTCAGTTCCTATATGACTGCATAAAATTCCTTGTCATACGTGGAATATTTCATCTTTTCATCATTCAGCTTCTCACTGAAGTATGCAATTGGCCTATTGTGTTAACTTAAGACTGCTCCAATCACAAATCCACTTGCGTCACATCTGACTTGGAATGTTTTACTGAAATCTGGCAGAACCAAAACTGGTTGTGCAGTTATCTTCTCCTTCAACAAATTGAAACTCTTCCTTGCTTCCTCTATCCAATGAAAATATTTGTGTCTTTTCTTGACTCTGTCCATTATTGGTGTGCATATCCCACTGAAATTCCTGATGAACTTCCTGTAAAAACTAGCCAATCCATGGAAGCTTCGAACTTCAAAGATATTCTTTTGCAATGGCCAATCTCTGATTTATTTTGCTTTCTTCATATCCATCTTCAACTCA
The DNA here is from genome assembly GCA_032191745.1 of Picea mariana. NCBI lineage: Eukaryota > Viridiplantae > Streptophyta > Pinopsida > Pinales > Pinaceae > Picea > Picea mariana. The sequence continues at coordinate 5,018 of JASDQU010818979.1, read as the reverse complement.
TTCGAAGAGATCACAAAACCCAAATAAATGAGTTATGTCTTCATGAAAGATGACTTTTTCAAATTTATCAACAATTTCTCTTGCTGCAACCTCTTCATCATTGTAGTTAAATACTTCAAATTCTCCTCTTTAGTCTTATTGAAGATTAGTATATCATCAAGATACACTATTACAAATTTCCCAATTAATTCTTTGTAGACTTCGTTCATCAACCTCATAAAAGTACTAGGCACATTCATCGAACCAAACAACATGACAAGCCATTCGTACATCCCTTCATTCATCTTGAATGTTGTCTTCCATTCATCATCTTCTCTCATCTGAATCTGATGATATCTGCTTTTCAAAATCAATTTTTGAAACAAATTTTTCTCCACTCAAGCAATCCATCAAGTCATCCATCCCAGGTAAAGGAAATCTATACCTTATGGTAATCTTGTTTATAGCTCTTGAGTCTGTACACATTCTCCAACCACCATCTTTCTTCGGACTTAACACCATTGGTACATTGCATGGACTCAAGCTTTCTCTGACCAATCCTTTGTCCATCAAATCCTGGACTTGCTTCTTGACCTCTTCATTCTCCTATGACGTCAATCTATACGTTGCTTTGTTTGGTAAAATCGCTCCAGGTATAAGATCAATGTGATGGATTATACTCCTGATGGGAAGAAATGAACAAGGTAATTCGTCCACTACTATATTAGCAAATTCCTCCAGTAGTTCCTAAATTTCCTCAGGTATATCACCTATCAAAGTACTGGTCAAAATGAATCTAGGTTTTCTTACTATAGAAAATTGCATATCTTCCTCTTTCTTGACTTCATAAAGAATCTCCTTCCCACTCATGAGAGGTATAGTATTGCTCATTTCTTCTTTCACCTTCTTATCTTCAATTGGCAGCAACATATGYRTTCTACMATTCTTCTCTAAGGTGTATGTGTTCTTTCTCCCATCATGAACAACATTTCTGTCATATTTCCAYGGTCTCCCCAACAAAACATGAYAGACATCCATGGGAATAACATCACWCAAGATTCATCTCTGTAAGACCCTATTTTAAATTCAACTAAACATTGTCTAGTGACTGTTACCTGATGTCCCTTTTGCAACCACGAAACCTTGTATGGGCTTGGATGTGCAACTTTCTCCAATTCCAGCTTTTCCACCATTTTTGTGGATACTAGATTATCTGTACTTCCACTATTCAGTATTACCTTGCATACCCTGTCCTTGGTCTTGCAAGTAGTTTTGAACAAACTATTTCTCTGGACTAGATTTTCTATCTCCTTCTCTGGTTTCATGAGAATTTTTCTCATCATTAATGACCTTCCACCTTTTGCTTCTTCTGCCTCAACATTTTACCTTTGTGCTTTAGAAATGTAATCTTTGCTTCCTCCATCTCTTTTTTTGTAAGGACATTCATAAGACTTACGTCCGATATTTCCACAGACAAAACATTTTATCCCACCACCTATGCCTCTTCATCTTCCTCTGGCTTGCGGAAAAGTATTTTTGTCGGCATATTGTCTTCCCTGTGAACTTCCTCCTCTTTCTGGGTGAGTATGAGGTTTCTTTTCTTCCTCCTTAGGCTTCCATACTGTGTCTTGGGAAATTGCTTTTCCTCTTCTCTAACTTCTACCTTTTCCCCTTTGACCTTGCTTTCATGCCAATTTCTCTTCAGCCTTCAGAGCAAGCTAATAAGCATCTTCCACATTTCTAACCGTCACCATGCTCATCTCATCCTGAATGTCATATCTTAGACCATTCATGTATCTGGCGACCTTTCCATCATCACTCTCACAATGACCAACTCTAATCTTTATCCTGTAGAACTCCTCAGTGTATTCCTTCACTATCATTCCTTTCTGTCTCAAAATATGCATTCTTCGAAACAGATTGATTTGGTAATATCTAAGTATAAATTTGGCTTTCATCTTTGCAACCATTCTATCCCATTTTTTGATTCTTTGCTTGCCTTTGCAACACCTGTAAGCCTGCAGTTCATCCCACCATAGTTATGCATGCCCTTTAAGTCTAGTGACAACATGTTTGACCTTCTTATCTTCCTCGACATCCTCATAGTTGAAGTATTTGTCTAGATCTCTAAAAAAATCTAGCAGCTCCTCAACATCTAAGTTTCCTTCGTAGATCGGAATGTCTATTTTTTCTCTAGTATCTATTCTTGCAACAACTCTGAATAGATGTTCTTCTGTAGCATCTTCGGCTACAAATTCTTCTTCAGATCCAACCTCATTTTCACTTTCATCTCCAATGACATCTCCAACATCAGTTGTTCTTCTTTGTGTTGTCTCTATAGCATCTAATCGAGCACAGAGTTATCTCATTTAACTTTCCACAGCTATATTGGTCATTGGTCTCTCTCTCCTTCTTGGCGGCATTGTTCAAATATGTTCCACGCATAATTTGAATCATGACTTTCTTTTAGTCTCCTTTATCCTACAGAAACAAAGATTGTAATCTTTGATACCACCTGATGCAATCCCCCTACCTCAGTAGGTTCTGCTCCACTTCCCGGTCTAAGGATCCTTCTTTTCTCCTCCTCTGAGTCTGATTGACTCTTTGATTCCCCATGGGAATATTAAACACATAAGTGTTTCCACAGGTCCTTCTTAGGAGTTACGCTTGTGCGAATAAACACTAAGTGCCAACTCTAACCGCATGACCAGCTGATGTGACCACACTTTCCACCCGAAAAGGTATATCGGGTTTCGCAACTTTGCAACCCCTATTGTGAGCTCCTTTGACTTGCTCAATCTCCAAAACTCCGAAAAGAGATAATGACTCTTTGACTTCTCCCTTGAATTTTCCTGATGTGACCTCTGTCTAAAACCTGGGACCCAAATATTTCGGCACTTCATAATTTCACTTATCGACGATTTACAATGCAGCAACACCCTCCACCGATAACCGAAATCACGATTACTCCTCGTCATGATCAATGGCTCTGAGCTTCTCATGATCTGACGGTCCTACTTCTATCGAGACTTCGTGGATCGAGAGTTCGCAACTCTTGATTCTGATTCACAACTTCTTCCATGCCCCAAATTCTGAAACGACAATTTCGAATATGAGATCAATGACTCTCATTGATCCAGATCTAATGGCCACTATTTCTCCTGAGCTTATGAGTGCTTAAGGACACTCATCCTCAACCCTTCTGCTGGTCTACTATATCCAATGGTCCACGAAACTTCATTGATTCTCTCTCTCAGAAATTCAACCATCCATTCAGACTTCTCAAAGACTCATGCCCAGTTACTTTGGCATCTTCTTCTCCTTAACTTAACTTTTATAAGTTGAATTCAAGATTTGTTCTTCCCTTGAATTATTCGAAGTATCTATCCTTCCTCAGCTTGGCCTCTGCTATGGGTTCAAGGCTTCAAAAGGATTATTGTGCGAACTCCTTGCGGCATTCATAATAACCTATGGTTATTTGACCCTTCGATTCTATGCACCCCTTGCAACAACAGTCCGTCAACCTTCCTCAATTGGTAAAGTCTAAGACTTCCACTCACCTGCACACACCTTTCATGACTCTGTGTGATACTTGCACTTCCACTGGTACAAGAACAACGATATCCCTCCTGATCTTTTCTGAGATAAAACCTAGAACTCTGTCAACGCACTTTATGCGGACCTTCACTGCACTCCTTGCAAGAATTATCAGGACGAATCAAAATTGAAACTCACACTTCTCTTCTCACAGACTTCATACATTCAACATGAAATCATGAGTATGCACACATAGCATTGGGACAAAATGCATAAAAGAGAATATAAACAAACTATAAACATACCATTCAATAGATGTAAACAACATTCATCACAACACCATGAAATTGGAATCAAAGCATTCTTATATTAATTCTAGTGCTCATGTACATGAGTTCAATAGAAACAACTATCTACTTATACATTCCTACAATCTATGTTCTTCTGTTCTCTCTTACTCTCCAACTTACCATGAGAATAATAATAATACAACAACACATACGAGGGTGTCTTTTACGAGTTTTCCCTCCTATAGCTCTAAGCTATCTAATCGAATTAAAATATACAACTACTTTACATTCATTACAATTAAATGCCTCTATATCCGATATATGAGAGCAACGATCAAGACTTGTTTACAACTCAAAAGAGATAAATGTGAATACACCCTCACAGATATTACATTAATGTCTTATCCTTTCAAATTCAAAACATTCTCAAAATGTGCACTGGTGTATTTCCAATTGTCTTCCACTTTTGCGCTTGCTTTGTTGGCTTGCTTATGATGCTCCTGCATCAATACATGGATAAAGAGTGCGTCATATCCAAGGATTAGCTATGAAAATATAGAGTAATTCTTCCCTTATGGTTATCAGAGTCCGTAGTGAAAGCATGGTATGAAGGGAATCACTTCAAGGGTAAATAAATGAAGGTGCACATAAGTAAGGAGTGTTGGTTGAGGAATAGGTGCATCAATATGGCATGATGGAAAGGGATTATGCAAGTCAGGTTGAAATCAGATTGGTCAAGACAGGAGAAATTTATTGTCATCAAGCAAATAAAAGTGTTGATATGATAAGATAAGGAAGGGATAAATCAAGTACCTCAAGAAGGAAGTTGGTGTTAACTATCCAAGGTTACTCAAAAAACATGACTGGAAATATAATTGGGTCATGCAAGAGTTGGATCAGAGGGATCCAAATAATAGTGGAATGTTGAAAATTAATATCAGCATAATATGTAGTTGCAAGTTCATGAACATCCTAGGATAATGAAAGAAGAAATGATGAGGTAGATATCGAGTTAATGGAAATGCAGGACAAAACTCCAGGAGGGAAGGCAAGAATAGTAGAGGATTGTAGATGCATTCGAAAGGTATTGAAGATATTTCCACAATAGCATGGAGATGTCAAAGACAATAAATACTTAAAAGTGAGATGAATCTCGTTAGAGAGTCAATAAGGAACCATTAAGAAGAAAGTGGTTCTATGCATGGTTTTGAA
>JASDQU010818976.1:28003-44738 GCA_032191745.1 Picea mariana | reverse complement strand
GAGTGATCCTCGCTTGGGGTTCAGTCCCACTGTAATGTAGTAGTATTTTCTAGAATGATCTTAGTCTTTGTTCTTTCTCGTGGTCGTAAATACATGAGAATAGGTTACCAAGCTCAGTCTTTGTTCTTTCTCATGCTCGTAAATACATGAGAATAGATTACCAAGCTCATTCTTTGTTCTTTCTTGTGCTCGTTAATACATGAGAATAGGATACCGAGTATACTTTTATCTCTTTTTCGAAATCATAAAAGCTGTACGAAAAAAGAACTCTTTGGAGTTTTCTTCAAGCTCTTTTCTGACTCCCTAAACATGAAAAGATTGTCGAGTGAACTTAATTCCTTTCACACTCATTAAAAAGGTTTTGAAAGGGCGTCTTTCGAGTCATATTTTATCTCATTTTTAGCCTCACAAGACTAATTATGAAAAAGGAACACTATAATCAAGCATGATTAGAAGATTTCTCCCTTGTATTGTTTTACACTTTTTTCGGGTTTGGGAGACTAAATTTACAAAAAGTTCATCCATGGAGTCATCTTTAAGTTCTTTTCAAAATCTCTAAAAATGAAAAACCATCAATTTTACCTTCATTGGGGTCGCAAAACTATGCATCTAAGGACCTATGTCAGTCCAATCTCTAGGAACCACATGGGACTGAACCCTCCTACTTAAGGTTTGTTAAACATATGGTGAGGGACTCATCCAAAGGATGAGCTATACCGAGCATCTATTATCCTCATCAAGCTGATTAAAAAGAAAGAGGTACTCCTCTATATGGATGGGGGGGGAATTGAAGGAAGTGGGTCAAGTTTTTTGGAATCATTTATGGCATCTTTTTTCACCTTTGAACATGGCACATGTTTGCATCTCGTCTTACAGTTGGGTACTCTTCTTGTCTCCGAGTCATACCAATTACATGTGTCACTATATTTTTTCATTCCATTAGAAAAGTGCTCTTATTTTCCGTCACATTATATTCTTGGTACTCGTCGATTCCATGCTTCCAAGTCACTTATCGTGCCTCACAATTTTCAAGGGAAGTTTCAATTCAAACCATCCATCTGCAGTACTACCAATTTACATTTCTTGTGTCAGTACATACTCATTTGATTCACCATATTACATAACTTTCCTTTGTCAGTTTCATGTCAATGATGAGGGATACATCATGTCCCTCCTTCGACAAGACTTTTCCTGTTGAATTCAACACATTATTAAGGAATTAGACTTCAAAACTAGTTAGTACCTTAAGACCTGTTAACGGGTGAAATTGACCACTCGTCAATTGGAAGAGTGAATCTAGTTCAGATGGATTGACTCACCCTGATGGGTTTAATGGATCTGTTTGCCAATCTAAAGTCCTAAGGGAAGCAAAAAACAACTAAAAGAAAAATAATAACTTACCAAATAATAATCACTGAAATATATATGTACATATTAATATATATATACAATTTATCTAAGTAATATTTATATAATAGTTCTATTTATCATATATACAATATATACAAACCACGAGTTTTAATCTAAACTCATAAAAATCGAATGTAAATGGGTTCTTTTAAAAACAGTAATAAAGAAAGCGAAAATACTATGTATTTTTGGTTTGTTTTCTTGTATGTATACATTCAAATATTAAACTACTTAATTAAGCAGAAAGATATAGATAGTGGAAATCATTCTATATAAAAAAAAATTCTAAAATAAGCAAGAAAACAAAATGAAATAACAGACTAACCTATTAATGCATCCAATGTTTGTTCAATAGAGAGTATCTAGCCACCTTATCCGGGAAGTAAACCTGCGAATCTTAAGATTGCTACGAATAAATGCGAAACAATATGCTGGAGATTGAGTTTTGATAACAGAACATAAAATGGACACATTCACAATGATCTTATGATTTACAAGTAGCTACAATGAGATAATCCTCGCTATAAGAACTTGTATTTAAACATTCAACAGAAAATTAGAGATAAATCCCATAATTTAAATTGAATAGATGATCACTGTGTATTATATCTAAAACATAAGCTATGGAAAACATGTAATAAAAGAATTATCTCAAGTTATAATAAATCATGAAGAAAAAGGCTATCACCATCTATTATCGCATTGAAATAAACAGAACCTAAACTAAAACATGATACACAAAAGCTAAAGCTGTAATATGCATTATGTTTCATTCAAGTCTGCGTGTAATTGTCCATACTCCGGTCCCAGGCCAAGATGATCCACTATTTACAAAATGATGGGTTTATAAAGGCCTCAGGAAAGATAACTGTTTCTATTCCTGAGATCAAATTTGTTTCAAAAATAAAGGGGGATGAAACCACCCTAGTTTCACTAAATCCTCTAACAACGATTCATTTCTGTTCACTGAAAATACATCATAGATATGACTAGAAGGTCTGAAGAGTGCCTCAAATCATTTTTGACATCATGGATCCCTGAATATCCTGGAAGAGAAAGAAAATAGAAAGATTTCAGATACCTTTTCTGTCATTAATTTACACAATTCGAATTTATATAACTGGCTACAGAATCTTGCGATTCTGTAGCTAGTTATAATAGTAAAAGAAATCTCATTTTATTTAATAAATAAAACAAACTAATTTAATCATGAAAAATAGCTTATCCAACAACCAAATAATCTAACTTAAGATTGAAATCAAACATGTTATTAATCTAAGAGATCATACCTGTAAACATGCAATCAAATCATACCATAAAACCTTGGAGTTTACAATGGCTGTAGCAGCCTCGACGTTTTTAAATATCACATGACCTATGGTTTTAATACGTTTTTATTTCCCCTGGAGGATAAATTAAAGCCTGTGGTTTTCATTTGATAAAACATCGATATGCTCTTTTAAAACCTTAACCCGTGATTGCAGAACTGGGATATCTGTATAATATCTTTCAATCCACGATAAACAGACCTCACACTGTAACTGTGTGGCATTTGCATTAGAACAAACAATATTGTGGACCAGGGCACCCTCCAAACGAATAGTAGGTTCATTGCAAAGCTTGACACCAGGAAACTCTGGATTGTCTTTCAAACAAGGAGGAAAATTATTGACAAAGTTATAGGGTCGGTCAGGGTGTGGGCCAAATGACAAAGGGTCTTCCTCTGCAAGGAATTTGTCAATTTCTGAATTTGAGCTGTCGTTAACCTCGATCATGTTGATCGTTGTTTTCAGATTTCTGTGGTGAGTAGTTTCGATATTAATTGTCAGATAATCCACAGTTGGTATGAGAATTCGTCTTATTATAAATACTCCATGAAATTAGCCTGCCAACTCTTTTGTTTTTAGAATTGATATCAATATTACTCTTAAACCTCTTTCCTGTAGGTTTCTTCACAATTTTAACACAGTCCTTTGGATGTGTAATCTGTTGACTAGCCTGTTGAATGACCTTGGGATCGATCAAGGGTTCGTTGTTAAGGGAAGAGACACAAGTATGAGGAGGTGAAAGGGATGTCGTCAAGTGGACAAGGGTTTCCTCGACAACAAGTTTATCTACTTCTCCCAAGTCAAGGTTACCATAGCCATTTCAGATTATAAACGAATCCCAACTATCATCTTGTGACTGTAATTCATGTATGAGCAGGATTTTAACTAGACTGTGATGAAAAAGGCTAGAGTCTAACCTCTGTGTCTTATATCTTTTCCCCATTTTATAAAGACTCCCGAGTAAGTAATACGACATATTCAAAGGGAAACCCATAAAACTCATAAGCATGCATAAATGGTACAAAAATACAAGCCCGAACCGTCCCTCACATGTAACAAATTGCTTTACCACACCGAGTAAATCATGCCACTGAGCTTTTAGGAATGAAATTGGCATACTTCTATCACAGCTTGTTATTTTTTGAGATGTAAACAACAGGGTCCAAGGAACTTCCTCCACTTTTGTGTTTTTAAACCATTTCTGACCACTCGGTGGAAATCTTGTGGCTTGACTCAGGAACTCCTCAATAACCTCCAGTTGCACATCACCAACTTTCGCCCTACAACCATCAAAGGATAAGGTGAATTCTTGGGCAACTTGAAGATCAAAACCCTGAAACTTCTTGATGAAAACATGCTAGCCATTTCTTTCCAAATCCTCCCTAGCATCGTCGTATGAGAGTAGGGTTTGGATACCATTTGGTTCAATTCTCACGATAAGAGCCATACTAGATGGGAGGGTAATCAAACAAACACAACATACAGGTAGGGTTTGTAAAAACAAAACAGAGCCATAACCCCGAGCCCAACAATGAATGGTGTGAAGACTAATACGATTGGATAGTTGTTTAATAAAAATGCATGCGAAGAGGTTTGCGAAACCCGGGGCCATCCCAAGTGATAATGGCAGTCTGCAAGTCGTATGCCACCTTTGCATTCAGTACGAGCTAGGACCAAAACATTAAAACGAGAATGAGTGAACGCATCATGAGTTTAATTTCAAAGTTTGGGTAAATCAAAAATCGAAAAATCAAGAGTTTTGTGAAAGAAATGTAATCAAAGATCAAACCAAAACCATACAAAAAATCAAATGGTGGGGGTATTTTGTTCATAAAACTATCAATCTCTTAGGCATGCTTAGAATTGAAAGGATCAAAAACAAAGAGGGTAATATCTTCATGGCAAGGAATCAAAACTCCATATCAAATTATATAAACAACTTGCCTTCAATGAAATTTTAAAATGGTAATTGTAGTCACAAGTTTTCATGCTTTCAGTCATGAAAATGAAGCATGAATAGACAATAGGTAAAAGCGACGATTTACAACTGTCGTTTTGGAAACTGTTCATGAAGAGCAATAAAATTTCAAGACCCTGTGTAGGTAGTTATGTAGATTATTTAATTGATATAATAAAAAATAACAATTATATTATTGTTTCCAATAATGGCGACATGCTGGGAGAAGCAGTTATCTATGTTACATGAACGAGTTCAGGTTAGAAAAAACTGAAAAAATTCAAATCGAAGAACAACTGAAAAGTCATTTGAACATCTCAAAAAATCATGACGCAGTCCGGTTTCAGATAACTTTTATTTTTAAAGAAACGAAAACTGGTGACAAACTTAGCAAAAGAAAGCCACAATGTTAAGTTAAAATCTTCAATACTGTTGACAGGGCCACTGCTGCCAGTAGGTGTTCATAGCCTCGACAGGGATGTCAATTAACCCACTCTGACGTCTATGTCCTGTCAAGAAATTTCAGATCAGAACGAAGGACGCTTAGGGCCAAAAGGAAATTCATATATGAGAATTTTCTTTTACCTGACATTGCTTCACTGCCAGTAGGCCTGTTCAGTACCTCGATGAAGTTATCTTGGCATTATGCATGCATTTACCCGCTGCCAGCAGACCTATTCAGTGTCCCGACAGGTTTACAAACACTTCCCACAGCTCTCTGAGAGTTTATTCACATTCTTATATAGTTTTAAAGATATTCAATAGAGAGGGGTGACACTGAAAATTCTAGTTTTTTAACTCATCTTAATATTTCCATAGGCCTTTAAATTTTTCGTGCTGTCCTTCATCAAGATCCAAAAATATTTCATTAATAAAACCGACTTTCAAGAACAGGGAGACATCGTTGAGTTTCTCTCTTAAAGAACAGGGATAGTGTAAAATGATTTTTATAAATGGTCGTGAATAATTTCAATTGTATATTGAAACCAAGAAAACGTTTTTCAAACAAAAAGTCATCTTTAACTAGGCTACAATTTCAGAGAAATACAACACTTAATGTTCTGACAACTTTTAGCAGTTATTTTCGAGGGGAAGTCTTCTGTTTTCTTTGTCTGAGCTAGCCTGTGGTGCAGGCATGTGTGTTTCAAAAAGAAATACCGATAAGCAGAAATGAAAACAAAAACAAACCAGAAAAGAAAAACAAATAGCAAGGAAAACAAAACAAAAAATATTTACAAAAGGTGTATGGGAGAGTCATCAGATAAAGTACTTTTTGAGAGCTTGGCCATTCACCGGGAAGGTGTTTGGTTGTCCCTCTAAATTCTGCAGGTGAAAGGAACTGGGACCTAGTTTCTCAGCAATTAAAAATGGTCCCAACCACAATTTTTGAAACTTAGTATGCTTTCCTTTTCCCTCATGAGGTTTGTCCCACTTAAGGACAAGATCGCCTGCCTCAAAATTTATGTCAGAGGCAGAATTGGAATCAAACCATTTTTTTACAATGAGTTGATGTTGATCCAATTTTCATTTTGCTTGAGCCCTTACTTCCTCTAACTTCAGCAAAGCATTAATCCGACTTTCCAAGGGGGGACAGTCTTCTTCTTGCACCTTCTGCGATAACTGCAGAGATGGAAGAAGGACATGCGGTGGAAGAATCGCTTCCCTGCCATAAATGAGTAAAAAGGGGGAATTACCAACAACAGTTTTAGGAGTTACCCTGTCAGCCCAGATTGCATTCAATAGTGCATTATGCCAGTTTTTATGGTTTTCAGAGACTGTTCTCTTGATGATTTTGATCAAGTTTTTATTAGTTGATTCTGCCAAACCATTGCCTTGAGGGTAATAGCTAGTAGAGTACTTTAATTTTATTCCTTTTTCTAGAGAGAAATCACTCATTTCAAGAGATGAAAAATAGGAAGCATTGTCAAATACTAGGCATTCAGGAATACCGAAACGAGTCATAATATTTGAATTCAGGAAGGATATTACTTGGCTGGTGTTTACAACTTTTAATGGCACAACCTCAGACCATCTGGTGAAATAATTTGTGGATGTTATGATGTATTTATGCTGCTGCGAGGATGCTGGATTGATTGGGCCTATAATATCGAGGTCCCACTGCTGAAAAGGGGAGTCTACCGAAACTGGTTGCAGCGGGAATGCTGGTTTTTGTACTAGTCCAGATGCCTTTTGACAGATTACACACTTGCGGCACAAGACATGGGCATCTTTGAAAAGGGTAGGCCAATAATAACCTTCTCTTAATACTTTGTGGGCAGTGGTGTCTCGACCGAAATGCCCACCAGCTTCCCTTGTGTGTAATTCTAATAAGACTTTTTTTGCTTCATCTTTTTCAAGACAACGCATAAGTATTCCATCGAAATTTTGGTGAAACAAAATACCGTTTACTAGCTGAAAAGAAATAGATTTTAATCTCAATGCTCTCCTCTTTTTTGGATCAAGGTGTCGGGAAGATGATACGTGCATAAGATAAAACTTGATGTCATCGTACCAAGGACTAGTAAGGTTTTGTGCACAACAGATTTAAATTTGATTGTGCTGATCTTGAATTAATATATTAGTTTCATTTTTCTATCCTATCGTTGAATCAACAACCAACTTACATAAACCTTGGCCTCTAACAATCTGTGCTGGGGTAATTTCTATGTCGTATTCTTGTAAGGAGGTGACCCAGTTTGCCCTTTTTTCACCCAGTTCTTTCTGTACTAACAAATTTCTGACAGCAGGGTAAGGGACAATGATTTTTGTCCTAGATTTCAGTAGATAAGATTGAAAGTGTTTTATCTCTTTAAAAACAACATAAGCCTGTTGATCTACTGTTGGGTAATTAAGTTCTTCTCCCTTGAAGGATGATCTCATAAAGGCAATTGAGACTTCGTTGTTTTTAGCATTCTTTTGGGTTAGGACAACAGCATAAGACCGATCAGAGGAAAACGTGTAGAGGGTGAAGTCTCGCGAAAAATTAGGGCTCAGTAGAGAAGGAGCGTCTACTATAGCCTTTTTTATTGAGTCAAAAGCCCGACTTTCTAAAGGTCCCCAATGCTAATGTACATCCTTTTTTATTAAATTTTGTAATGGTCTGACCATTTCTGAAAAGCTGGGGATGAACCTCCTAACAAAGTTTATATGACCTAAGAAAGATTGCATGGAATTTTTGGAAGAGGGAGGGGGCAGTTTTGAAATGACTTGGGTCCTTTCAGGGTCAATAATCATCCCTTCATTTGATACAATGAATCTGAGGAGCTTACCTTGTTCTACTGCGAAGACAGATTTTTTAGGATTTAAAGAAATGTCGTACTTACGACATCGCTGCAGAACAGATCTTAGATGGGCTAGATGATCTCCTTTATTTTTTTAGAAGACAGTGACGTCATCTAGATAAACTACTACAGATTTATTGATTAAGCCACAGAAAGAGATATCCATTGCTCTCTGAAAAGTGGCATCGGCATTTATGAGCCCAAAGGGCATCTTCCTATAAGCGTAGGTGTCCCGTGGGGTACAGAAAGTAGTTTTGAGCTGGTCTGGGGGAGACATAAGGACTTGGTTATACCCTGAAAAACCATCCAGTAGCGATAATCTTTCAGAACCAGATACTTGTTGAAGGATCTGTTGCATGGGAGGAATAGGGTAGTTGTCTTTATCAGACGCTTGGTTTAGATTTCAGAAATCGACACATAGTCGGATTTCACCTCTTTTTCCTTACAGGGACAAGATTAGAGACCCACTGTGTATGTCTTACTGGGAAGATTATTTTAGCATTCAGGAGCTTGTTTAATTCTTTCTTGACTGTTGGCTTGAGTTTTGGGTGCATCTTTCTTAACTTCTATTGAAAAGGTTGGGTATGGGGTTTCATGGGAATAATGTATTGTATGATGTTAGGATCAAAGGTCTTTAGGTCATTGTATGTTCAGGCACAAAGATATCTTTGAATTCCTTAAACAACTTAATAAATGCCATCTTTTCTTGCTTAGAACATCCAAACCCCAAATTGATGCACTATGGGTTATCTTTAGTTCCCAAATTTACTTTTTCATGTGTAAAGGAAGAACTATTCGTTTTACAATTCACTAATTTTCTGAATTTATCGTGAAGATCATAAAAATTTTCTAATCTAACCACAAATTTTGGGATAGAGTTTACCATGTTCGATGCAAACTCCAGGGATCTTGGATCTGGTATTACCATAAAATCGCTAAGGCTTTTGTCATGGGTACCTTTGTCGATAACTGTGCCCTGGAAAGTCTCTTCCATGTGCAGAAAACTGATGATCTGTTGATCGTCATCAAAGACTCTCCAATTTGTGATGTTGTCCGAAATGGATGGTCTGAACAACAACTCAACGAAAAACGCATTCAGAGATAGGCCTTCTGCAGGAAAAAGTTTTGAGGCAACGTTAACTAACAAATCAGCCTCATAATTATTCAATCTAGGAATAGAATTTATGTTAAATGCAGAAAAATTGTTCATTAAATTCCATACCTCAGTCTGATAGCTTTTCAGGTGTAGAGATAAATAGTGGATAGAATTTTTTACCTGTCTAACCACAATTTCTGAATCACCAAAGACAGTCAAATTCTGAATGTTCAAATCTAGTGCTTTTTTGAGACCTTGCAGGAGTGCCTCGTATTCGGCCGTATTGTTTGTGCATTCAAATTCTAACCAGCAAGCGATCAAAATTTTGTTACCTGCTAGATCAATGAGCATGCACCCTACACCAACTCCTTCCTTAGATTTTGACCCATCGAAGTAAAGAGACTAGATTTGATTTTTGTCAGGTGCATGTGACCACTGAGAGAAGGCTGTTGACTGCATGCAAGTCATAATCTCAGATTGTTGTTTCAGGTCAATAATGGTAGAAGTTTCGGCCATGAAATTGCCGAAAAAAGTGTCCATCCCCTGTATTTCAGGTGAATTGGCAGAAGCAGTGAATGGTTCATTAGGATCATTTAAATCGGTTACCATGAACTTAAGATAACACTCATGATTTACCTTGATTCTGTTAGTATTTCCATTATCAAGTAGCCACAAGTGAGACCAATCCATTGCAAAATAGACATGTAGTTGTTCAGACCAATCTCTACTTAAAAACAAACCATATACTTCTGGGATATCTATGAAAATAGTATCAATAACTTGATGGACTTTAGGATTAGATGATAATCTGATAAGCACATTTTTTAATTCACCTATTACTTTAACACTAGTTCGATCAAGTTGGATAATTTTCAGGCTGGATGGTTGAACTTCGGCATTAATTTTTTGACAAACAGACCAAGACATTACGTTTGATGATGCACCTGAATCTACCATACAGTTATGTACATTCCTATTGAAAATTTCAAAATTCAACAAAAAGGGAGGGACATTTCTGCGAGTATTAACAACAGAAGTTTGTTGTTTTTTAATCACAGCCCCTGAAACTAGTTTATCTACATTTGTTACACTTTTTACAGCAAGGTCTCTTTTATCAGAAGGCTCTGACGTCATTTTGGCGGAGACCTTTTGAGGTGTTTTGGGGCTCTTTTCAACAACTTTGTTGCTGTTCAGATTGTTGTTTTTGTTGTTTTCTATAATATTCTACAGCATCTTTTGTAGAAGAAAAGGGAATTTTAATAATTCGTAAACAGAAATGTTAGCCCTAAGTTTTTTTAGATCCTCAATCAAATCATACTCTAAACTTGGGGCTGCTGAATTCTATTTAGTTTCAATTGATTTAGACTGTTTTGGAGGTGCATTAGTTATAATTTCAGAAGAAGACTTATTTGTTGTCTTGCTCCTGGTATTGTAAGGATGCACTGTTTCTAAATTAGCTTGAAAAATGCTATCCAAAAAATGTCCGAAAATGTTTGGGGAGGATTCATCCTCTTCCACTATCTCTTGTTCATCTACGTCTTCAGGAATATCAAGAGGGATCAAGTTATCATGTGCCTCTAGAATCGTATGAATAGTGAATTGTAAGCTTTCTAAATTTAGGCCTTCAGAATTTGAGTTAGGTCGGTTTGTGGGAAAAGGATTTCTAAAAGGGGGTTTGTAAGGCCCTTTTCTTAAAGAAGCTTCTTCAACCGATCTTTTCAAATCTATAACTTGATTAGAGAACTTCTAAATGACCTTCTGTAAGTTTTCTAGATCCGAACTATTTGGTTGAGTTTTGTTTTGGGGAGGTCTAGGAAGGATTTCGATTTTCTTTTTGGAGGATGAAATAGTCTCTGCCTCGTTATAGGTATGGTCTTTTAGTCTGAGAATATCTTTCTCGAATTGACTTGCCTCTTCAAAGGCTTCTAACAATGTGGCTTTCTTGGACACTTTTACCCAAATGGCTATGTTTTGATGTAAGGATTTCGTGTAGTATGTGATGATAAGATTTTCGGTAGGCATAGAGTCTGTGGGGATTTGATTCTTTAATGTCAAGAACCTTTGATTAAAGTATTTTATCTTTTCTTTAGGGTTCATATTTAAACTAGAGAGTTCCATGACTAGAACCTCAGGAGATTTGTCATCTCCAAATTTCTCAAGGAAACAGGACTCGAATCTATCCCATGAGAGGACGATGTGGGGTTGTTAGGCAAAGTACCAGGTAGAGGCATTGCCTTCAAAGGTGTAGGGAAAAAGCCTACATACTACGTCTTCGTGTTCAACACTATGGAGCCTAATGGCTAGCATAAATTTTTTGATATGATTCTCAGCAATCTGCTTGGAGTCTGGGTCAAATTTAGAAAGCCATTTCTCTAGATGTTTAGGCAAATGATGTTGGGGCCTAGGTATGGCCATTGCATCTTGATCGAGCCAAGGTCTGGATGGATTGTTTGGATTGGCCATAGGTGTGGGTGGTGTCGAAGGCTGAGATGAGGAACTACCTTTGTCTGATGATTCTTCTCCAGAAGAAGAAGGAGATGAAGGGGGTGGTGATGGTGGAATACCAGATCCTCCTGCTGCAGTAGTGAGGATGTGATCTGGATCCATAGGGTTTAGGGTAAGATCAATACCTTCAAGTTTCTCCCTGATATCAAAGAAGTCTAATGGTTGGTTCAAAGGCCAACTTGGTTTTCTGATATGGGCCAAGGCACTGTGCATCCTTATGAGGGATTGACAAACAATTTCTTGTTCGTCGGCCCCTGGGGGGTTTGGAGTTACCGGTTCAACTGTGATTCGTGGATTGTCGTTTGATGTGGTTTTTGTTTGAGGGACAATGTTGTTGTCATAAAGACTTCTTGTTACTATAGGTGAGCGAGTAGGTGGGGAAGGATTCTTGCAACCTCCTCGTGCCATTAATAGTATTTAGGCCCTCCTTCTATTGTCATTTGTTAACGGGTGAAATTGATCGCTCGTCAACTGGAAGAGTGAGTCCAGTCCGAGGTTGTCTAATTAACCCAAGCCGTTTGGGCTGACTCACCCTGACCGGTTTAATGGCTCTGTTTGCCAATCTAAAGTCCTAAGGGAAGCGAAAAAACAACTAAAAGAAAAATAATAACTTACTAAATAATAATCATTGAAATATATATGTACATCTAAATATATATATATATACAATTTATCTAAGTAATATTTATATAATAGTTCTATTTATCATATATACAATATATACAAACCACGAGTTTTAATCTAAACTCATAAAAATCGAATGTAAATGGGTTCTTTTAACAATAGTAATAAATAAAGCGAAAATACTATGTATTTTTGGTTTGTTTTCTTGTATGTATACATTCAAATATTAAACGAATTAATTAAGAAGAAAGATATAGATAGTGGAAATCATTCTATATATAAAAAACTTCTAAAATAAGAAGGCAAATGAAATGAAATAACAGACTAACCTATTAATGCATCCAATGTTTGTTCAATACAGAGTATCCAACCACCTTATCCGGGAAGTAAACCTGCAATGAATCTTAAGATTGCTACGAATAAATGCGAAACAATATGTTGGAGATTGAGTTTTGATAACAGAACATATAATGAACACATTCATAGTGATCTTATGATTTACAAGTAGCTACAATGAGATAAGCCTCGCTATAAGAACTTGTATTTAAACATTCAACAGAAAATTAGAGATAAATCCCATAATTTAAATTGAATAGATGATCATTGTGTATTATATCTGAAACATAAGCTATGGATAGCATGTAATAAAATAATTATCTCAAGTTATAATAAATCATGAAGACAAAGGCTATCACCATCTATTATCGCATTGAAATAAACAAAACCTAAACTAAAACATGATACACAAAAGCTAAAGTTGTAATATGCATTATGTTTCATTCAAGTCTGCATGTAATTGTCCATACTCTAGTCCCAGGCCGAGATGATCCACTGTTTACAAAATGATGGGTTTATAAAGGCCTCAGAAAAGATAATTGTTTATGTTCCTGAGATCAAATTTGTTTCAAAAATAAAGGGGGATGAAACCACCCTGATTTCACTAAATCCTCTAACAACAGTTCAATTTTGTTCAATGAAAATACATCATATATATGACTAGAAGGTCTAAAGAGTGCCTCAAATCATTTTTGACATCATGGATCCCTGAATATCCTGGAAGAGAAAGAAAATAGAAAGATTCCAGATACCTTTTATGCCATTAATTTACACAATTCAAATTGATATAACTGGCTACAGAATCTTGCGATTCTGTAGCTAGTTATAATAGTAAAAGAAATCTCATTTTATTTAATAAATAAAACAATCTAATTTAATAATGAAAAATAGCTTATCCAACAACCAAATAATCTAACTTAAGAATGAAATCAAACATGTTATTAATCTAAGAGATCATACCTGTAAACATGCAATCAAATCGTATCATAAAACCTTGGAGTTTACAATGGCTGTAGCAGCCTCGATGTTTTTAAATATCACATGACCTGTGGTTTTAATACATTTTTCTTTCCCTTGGAGGACAGATTCAAGCCTGTGGTTTTCGTTTGTTAAAACATCGATCTACTCTTTTAAAACCTTAACCCGTGATTGCAGAATTGGGATATCCGTATAATATCTTTCAATCCACGATAAACAGACCTCACACTGTAACTGTGTGGCATTTGCATTAGAACAAACAAGATTGTGGACCGGGGTTCCCTCCAAATGAATAGTAGGTTCATTACAAAGCTTGACACCAGGAAACTCTGGATTGTCTTTCAAACAAGGAGGAAAATTATCGACAAAGTTATAGGGTCGGTTAGGGTGTGGGCCGAATGACAAAGGGTTTTCCTCTATAAGGAATTTGTCAATTTCTGAATCTGAGCATTCATTAACCTCGATCATGTTGATCACGTTGGCATGATAATTCGTCTTATTACGAAGACTCTGTGAAATTAGCCTGCCAGCTCTTTTGTTTTTAAAATTGATATCAATATTACTCTTAAACCTCTTTCCTGTAGGTTTCTTCACAATTTTAACATAGTCCTTTGGATGTGTAATCTATTGACTAGCCTATTGAATGACCTTGGGATCGATAAAGGGTTCACTGTTAGGGGAGGAGACACAAGTCTAATGAGGTGAAAGGGATGTCATCGGGTGGACAAGGGTTTCCTCAACAACGAGTTTATCTACTTCCCCCAAGTCAGGGTTACCATAGCCATTTCAGATTATAAACGAATCCCAGCTATCATCTTGTGACGGTAATTGATGTATGAGCAGGATTTTAACTAGGTCATGATGAAAAAGGCTAGCGTCCGACCTCTATTTCTTATATCTTTTCCCCATTTTATAAAGTCTCCTGAGTAAGTAATACGACATATTCAAAGGGAAACCCATAAAACTCATAAGAAATCATAAATGGTACAAAAATACAAATTCGAACCATCCCTCACATGTAACAAATTGATTTACCACACCGAGTAAATCATGCCACCGAGATTTTAGGAATGAAATTGGCATACCTCTATCATAGCTTGTTATTTTTTGAGATGTAAACAGCAGGGTCCAAGGAACTTCCTCCACTTTTTCATTTTTAAACCATTTCTGACCACTCACTGGCAATCCTGTGGCTTGACTCAGGAACTCCTCGATAACCTCCACTTGCACATAAGCAACTTTCACCCTACAACCATCAAAGGATAAGGCAAATTCTTGGGCAACCTAAAGATTAAAACCCTGAAACTTCCCGATGAAAACATGCCAGCCATTTCTTTCCAAATCCTCCCTAGCATCGTCGTATGAGAGTAGGGTTTGGATACCATTTGGTTCAATTCTCACGACAGGATCCATACTGGACGGGAGGGTAATCAAACAAACACAACATACAGGTAGGGTTTGTAAAAACAAAACAGAGCCATAACCCCGAGACCAACAATGATCGGTGTGAAGACTAATGCGATGGGATAGTCGTTTAATCAAAATGCATGCGAAGAGGTTTGCGAAACCTGAGGCCATCCCAAAAGATAATGGCAGCTTGCAATTCGTATGCCACCTTTGCATTCAGTACGAGCTAGGACCAAAACATTAAAACAAGAATGAGTGCATGTTTCATGAGTTTAATTGCAAAGTTTGGGTAAATAAAAAATTGAAAAATCAAGAGTTTTGTGAAAGAAATGTAATCAAAGATCAAACCAAAACCATACAAAAAATCAAATGGTGGGGTCCTTTTGTTCATAAAACTATCAATCTCTTAGGCACGCTTAGAATTGAAAGGATAAAAAACAAAGAGGGTAATATCTTCATGGCAAGGAATCAAAACTCCATAACAAACTATATAAACAACTTTCCTTCAATGAAATTTTAAAATGGTAATTGCAGTCGCAAGTTTTCATGCTTTCATTCATGAAAATGAAGCATGAATAGACAATAGGTAAAAGTGACGATTTACAACTGTCATTTCAGAAACTGTTCATGAAGAGAAATAAAATTTCAAGACCCTGTGTAGGCAGCTATGTAGATTATTTAATTGATATAATAAAAAATAACAATTATATTATTGTTGCCAACAAGACCTTCATGCCTCAATGACATGCCTCCTCGCTTTCGATAGTAGGTTTACATCATTGAACTCTGATCAAATGATTCCACAAATGTTCGACCTCAACTCATTTATTCACCTTCACTAGAATGTACTAGGGTACCTTGGGAATCATTGACATCATTGGTGATTTCCCTCTCACTTGTTAATGGTTTACATCAATGATCAGTGATCAAGTGGTTTCTACCATATTTGGCATCAAATCCTCTATTCACATAGATAGATTCATACCACTTTTGGATTGTGACAAAGACCCTGGGTTGGGTGTTCACTCTCTTATCTGCATTTCCTAGGATGCGATGGAGATCATTTGAGCATGTAAAATATTTTAGTATAACCATTATGCTGGAAATCTTACTGATATATATATTGTAACATAGATCCACATTGTATTGTTACGTGCCTATGTTTTTTCATCTCGTAGATCCATTGTGTATTTTTTGTGGTTGCGATTAGTGCATGTCATGGAGGTATGCATCCACATTATATCTTTGGTGGCCATATCCCAGGTCAATATTTTAATGCATCTGCAGTGTATTGGTTGGTGTCCATGCTTTGATTCATCTCATATTTCAAGCATAGGTATGTCTTCCTTGAAAATGGAACATATATAAATATTTTTTGATGATTGTTTGCAGTTTTTTTCTGGTTATCCATCTCCAACACCCTTGCATTGAATAATTTGTAAAGTTTTGTCCATCAATTTCTCTTCTAATATCACTCTTTAGGGGGAATATGTTACACACCAAAGTTGCACACCTAGATATCTCACCCTAAGTGTCACAAGTGTTTCAAAGTGTCATATGCACCTTAGTAAGTGTTTCATGAATGGTCACAAGTGTTGTATTCACCTTCCCAAGTGTCTCATTCAATATATGAGGTGTTTCCACTCGTTGAAACCATGAAAACATTTTTCCATGACCCCTAAGTCATATGGGAGGAGGAAACCCATCATTTCTAGGTCAAAACACACCTTTTCCTTGGAGAATTCGACCTAATTTTTGTTGGAAACACCTACCACACTTAGAGGGGGGGGTGAATGAGTGTGGGGCTCTTTTT
>JASDQU010818975.1:0-12077 GCA_032191745.1 Picea mariana | reverse complement strand
TTGTCTTAGTCATGTATGGACATATGACTATATTTACAAGACATCCTTAACAACTCATGATATGGTGTATAGAGGTTTTCACCTGTGATATAGACTTGAGGCATGATGGAGTTCGACAAGTGGCTTATGATCCAGGTTGATGTTCCATAATATTCGTATGTGGGAAGCATTATTTTGAGGTTCAGGAAGTTTTGATAGCATCTTATATTGATGGATATAATGATACTTCTACAATGTACAAAATCGATGCTCTAGCACAATGGGAGATTGTGATTAGTATATATGTGAAGCTTGATGAGGACATGAGGTCTTCCAGTTCATAGGATTATCCTTCAGTGATTGAGGAGAAAGAAACATATTTATTGACTTGACAAGAACATCAAGAGTTCTCATTTTTTTAGAGGTCATATTTAGTGGCTATTCTTAACCTCGTTTCAAAAATTGGTGCTACCAGTATCACATTTTTAATTTTTAGGGTTAAAATTACCACCTTTCGCAACCATGGAATTAACAACCTTGTAATATTTCCAACAAAAACCTTAAAATCAACCCCCAAATAGAATAGTGGCACTGGCAGCAACACCATTTTTTTCCAAGGTTAAAATTACAACTACTTTGAAACCATGGACTTAACATTGCAACCAAAATTTTAAAATCAACCCCCGAATTGAAAAGTGATGCTCCTAGTAGCACCTCATTTTTTCTTAGGCCTAAATTATAAATATTTTGAAATCAAGGCCTTGAATATTGGTATCCTTACAACCATTTTCTTAAAATCAATCCCCAAACCGAAAAAAGGTGTTATCAGTTAATCCAGATTTAGGAGGGAAACAAACTAATTAGCAGACTGAATACAATAAACACAGAGATATGGAGAATAACACAAATATCCAGTGAACAATATCTTCTATTAAATAATGAAATAGGTTGAAACTGTAAACTGCATAACTAAAACTTGCTTGAATGGTGGTAGCTATCTCTGAGAATATATGTGGCTACTACGCGCATCTGTCTGAGTAGAATGGATTACAATGAGGCTCCATAGGCCTTTTTTATATTACTCATGAATTCCAAAACCCTAGACATCCAAAAACCTAACCCTAGAAGGTGAAACGTCAAAATTCAAGTGGGCCCTATAGGTAAGTTGGTGTAATTTGGTACCTCAACTTCTTAGGGCCGTAACTTTTGCATACAACCTATGTTTTAGGCACGTAATAACCCGTTGGAAAGGTCTTTCAAAGAACTACACATTATGTCATCAAACTCTGACTTTGTCTACATTTTGACTGTGGCGAGCCAAAAAAAAAAAATCGTTTAGGGCTCCAAAATGGCCCTGGAAGTACAACAAGATGTGTTGACATGAAAACATACAAAATAAGTCAGTTGGATTAGGGGAGAGGCCACCCGTATCCACCTGGAGGATGTGTGGGGCTTCTGATAGCCCCAGAAGTGTAGAACCCACAATTACAAAGAAGTACAGAAGAACGTGTTGAAAAAAAATGGACACGAGGAGCCAGTTGGAATAGGTGGGGCTTTTGACAGCCCCAGAAGTGTAGAACAAACAATTACAAAGAAGTACAGAAGAACGTGTTGAAAAACAACGGACATGAGGAGCCAGTTGGAATAGGTGGGTGGCCACCAATATCCACCTGGATCGATCCTCCCCCATTAGGAAGAAATGGTCTCCATTGCATTGAGTTCTCCCATCAGGTGAAGAAACTTCTAGTGTATTTGGCCCCAAGTGAGCCACTTGCCTTGGTGTAGGATTTTCCCTACCTTGACAACCCGATAAAGCTAGATCCACTGCTGGTGAGTTCCTTTGACATGGGTGTCCACGATCTGATCAGTGGATGCTTGTTCCATGCAGTCAGGGTTGAGCTATGTTGGTGTCAGATGTTATGTGATCTCAAAAGTGTCCAATAATGGTGGAAAATATGGCCAAAGGAGTTCCACACTGAATATTGGATGCAGACCAAGGAAGGGTGGAGTGTTGAGCTCAAAAGAATTGCTACCCACATTTTTGGTGATAGTGTAATGCCCATAACGAAGTGGGTGAAGCTTCCGATGGGGCCCGATGAAATGCTCCTTCTGCAAATGTAACCAGACTTTGTCGCCAACCTGAAACTAGTGTGGTACCATGTGTTGATCATGGCGCTGCTTATACTTAGCATTGGATTTCTGCAAAATTTTCTGGACCTGTTGGTGGATGTGCTGAATCTGCTCAATGAATATGGTAGCTTTGTCGATCGCATATTGATCAGGGGAAGAGTATGTTTGTGTGGTGGCAAGAGGGAGTGCAACATCATTGGGTCCCAATGGTTGGAATCCCAGACCCACCTGAAATGGGCTATGGTCGGTGGAACTATGAAGAGCCATGTTGTAACTGTGTTGGACATAGGGGAGACTCTTGTCCCATGTACGTGGATGCTTATAATTGTACATGCGTAGGATGTGCACAATCATTCAATTGACGACCTTTGTTTGGACATCGGTTTGGGGGTGGAAAGCAGTGGATTTTGTGAGCTTGGTGTCCAACAGAGACCAGATACTCGACCAAAAGTTGTTGAGGAACCTGTTGTCTTGGTCAGAGATGATGGTCTGTGGTATCCCAAAGTGGACCCACACTCGTTCGAAGAAGAGCTTGGCATTATCTGTCGTTGTGACATTCTTCTCACGGGCTGTGAGGATGGCCATCTTCGAAAACCGGTCAACGAACACAAACACATAGTCATTTCCTTGCTTGGTGGACGGCAAGCCAAACATGTATTCCATTGAGATGGATTCCCAAGGCTTCTCAGGAATTGGAAGAGGGGTATATAAACCTTTCTTCTTGATGTTTGTCTTGGCAATGGCACAGGTAGTGCAAGATCTGATATACTTGATGATTTCATGTCAAATTTTTGGCTAATAAAAATTTTTCTGAAGAACGGCCACAGTTTTCTCTATGCCAAAATGTCCTACCATCCGACTGTAGTGGGATTCCCAAATTAGCTTTGCACGCTCGCTTGTAGGAACACAGAGATGCCCTAGGTGGCATAAGATTTTGTCCTGAATGTGAAAATCAGTCACATTTGCACATGTACCCAAGAGCTTATATGTGGTGGCGAAGTCCAGATCTTGCTGATAAAGTTGGGGCCACTCAAAGGCTTCATGTCCACAGGAATGGAGCACAGTGATGAGTGCAGCCACAGGATTCCAACAAAGGTAGTCAGCGACACGATTGGAGATACATGTCTTATACTTGATGTTGAGATGAAACTTTTGTAGGTAGGTGGACCACTTCTGATGGCGGTCGTTCTGCAATTTTCCTTGTGTCTGTATGAACTGTAGAGGCCTGTGATCAATGTGTATGATCGTCACTTTCCCCATAATGTAATGTTTCCATTGACGACAGGCTTGTACAATGGAATACATTTCCTTTTCATAGGTGGGGTATTTCCGGACAGTATCGGAGAGTGTCTCAATATGGTATGCCATCGGATGCCCGTGTTGAGTGAGAACTGCTCCCACAGCATAGTCAGATGCATCAATCTCAATCTCGAATGGTTGTTGTAGATCGGGAAAGGAGAGTATCGGAGTTGAGCATAAGCGATGCTTCAAATAATTGAATGCCTGTTGTTTCTCCTTCCCCCACACGAACTTGGCCCTACCACCTCCCTTGGTCACCTAGCTAAGATCCCATGCAATATGGGAGAATCCCAACACGAACCATTGTTAGAAGTTGGCTAGCCCCAGAAATCTCTGAAGCTCAGTCAGTGTGGTCGAGCCTGGCCAGTCACAGATGACTTAGATCTTAGCTGGATCAACATGTACCCCATGCTCATCAAATATGTGGCCCAATTATTGGACCCTGTTTATGCCAAAAGATCATTTTTCCAAGTTGGCATACAACTTGTGTTGCCGCAAAGTGCTAAAAACCTGTTGAATATGCCGCATGTGCTCTTCCCATGTTCTGTTGAAGATGAGGATGTCATCCAAATATACCACCACAAAGGATTTGGTGAAGGGTCTCAATACATCATCCATCAACCTCATGAAAGTGGTTGGTGAATTTGTTAATCCAAAGGCAATGACTAGCCATTCGTAGAGACCTTCCTTAGACTTGAAGGCTATCTTCCATACATCAATTGGTTCGATGGGAACCTGGTGGTAGCCAAACTTTAGGTTAATATTGTTGAATAACTTTTCCTCCTTGAGTTGGTCAAGAAGGTCATCAATCCTGGGAATGGGGTAGCGGTTCCAAATTGTGATTTTTTTTTAAGGCTCTGTAATCAATGCAGAGTCGCCAAGTCCCGTCCTTCTTTTGCACCAATACAATCGGGCTTCCACAAGGGGAGGAGTTGGGTCTGATGTGCCCCTTTTGAAGAAGCTCTCAGATATGACACCTGATTTCGTCATTCTCCATCAACGAGCATCAATAGACTGGTCCATTAGGTTGTAATGTCCCCAAGGCTAAGCCATGTTGTAAATCATGTCTATGAAGTATAAAGCTTGTACTATGAATTGTAATTATGTTTTATAGGCTAGTGAGCCAAGTTTATATAAGTTGGTGGGCTTATGTGTTATTAGGCTAGAGAGCATAAGTGTTAAGGCCGGGAGCCTGCTTTTGTATATGTAATCATACAGAACATTAATAAAAAAAATATAAACACTGCTGCGTGCAGACCGACCACGATGAATGAGTGATGGGGGACTAAGCTTCCACAGAGTGGGTAAGGGATTGGGGGGCTGGAAGTTTGGAAAGAGAGGCTAAGTATTGATCCTAGGGGCTTAATTCCTTGGGAATAATATTTTAATATTATTCGAAAAGCCATTTAAATGTGATGTTTTATCCTAAGTTCTTTGGAAGGAAGAGTGACTTCCAAATGGGAAGGAACGAGCTCCATGGGTGACAAGTGTCAATCCAAGCGCATGCAATTAAAACTGTTGAGTTGAGCCATGATGTGGGTTCCTCCTCCCATTCTCCATCCTCCATCTGAACTCATGGGTGTCTAGGATCGACCTCTGTTTCGGTGTTTGTTCTAGGGAATCCTTACCTAAATCGTTAAGTCTCTGCGTGGGATCTCTGTACACCCTCACGCATCCCCGAAACCTGAGCCGTGAGTCTGTACTGTATTGTTGGTTGGGGAAAACCGAATGTCCCATAATTTTTGAGCCTTGTTATAATGTAGCATCTGTCTGTCACTAGTTTTGGGAAGCTAGTGTTTGTGTTTCCAATGGACTGTTGTGGTCACGCAATGCTTGACTGTGTGTGGCTTGCAGAACATTGTACGTTTTTGTGGAGCCTCGTGGATGCTCATTTTCTGTTGTGGTCGTCATCCTAGTGTCAACTGAGTGCTTGATGTTGTTGCGGTTTCCCTCACCTGGTTGGAATTGAGTCGAAGGGTGTGCTAAAGAAGCAGGTTTTCAGGCCCGTGGTAGAAGAAGCAGGTTGTCAAGCCTGTGAGAAACTCCCTCCAGGTGAGAGAGTTTGTTGGGAAGTGGTTTTCTCCCAGAGAGAGTCCAGCACCAGCTACGGAGCTCTAAGACTTCTTGATCTGGCATGTTTCTGAGACCCAAAGAGGGAGGTGAAGCACTGATGGACTGTTCTTGTGAAGGTGTATACCCCCCAGCGAAACAGGCATGTGGGGAATGAGATTCCGTGAGTAGTGGGTGTAAGAAGGCATCCTAGGAAGAATCCTTCCAATTATTCTGTGCATTTTTCCCTGTAACCTCAGCCTAGACTAGGATTCCTTGCCTTGGGTGGAGCTTAGTCCCAGCTCAGGGCTGACCCACTGCTGAGAGTGATGAACAGCGTGGTCGAAGGCTGGGAGGTTCATGGAAGGCCTGCACGTGGTTGGTGGAATTACCATGGTTTCAAAGATAAGTATCATCTTATGCTTAATATTATGTTTTGCATGCCTATGATGCTTATATGTATCATGTATTATGTTGTGCATATGAATTATTCTTAATGACAGGGATTATTTATGTTAGCAGTAATCTTGTGCTTACTTTAAGTTAAATGTATTTAATATGACTTAAATGCATGTTATTAATTAAGTATGATAATGATGTTGTTACGCACAGTAGCGTTTGCCCGGCCAAGTGGGATGTAGCGGTTGGGGGGCGTTACAGTATGGTATCAGAGCCTAGTTTCAACGCTGAGCCTGGATGGGCCGGATAAGTGGTCTTTGGACCGAGGTTTTGAGAAGGAAATTGTGTCTGGAGGACTAATTTCAGACCTCATAATGTTTATGAGTGTAAACGGGCTACTTGACCATGTTGCAAAGCTCAGGAGGTGTAGCAGTATTATAAAACTGTAGCCGGTGTGGTATATGGCCACAGGGAGAGAGAGAAATCCACACCAGAATTGTTGGATCAAGTAGATGAAGGTTCAGAAGGAGGGTACCAAGTCATTGACAAGAATTCCTTGAGAAGCAGAGTTGGACGGTCAGAATTCTCTGTGGAGAACTCGCGAAATTGCGAGGACTGTAAGATGGCCAAAAGTTGCAAGGTGGTTAGTGGATGGAGAAACTCGCCACCCTAGGATCCAAAATAAACGTGGGTCATTGATCGTGGTTGGTTTGAACCGTCGGATCCATCCAACTAGCGAGGAAGTTAGAGCTGAAGAGATTTGATAGGTGTAAGCATAGGAGAGATCTGGACCGTCGGATCAGAGGAGGCTCACAACCGTTGATCTCATACATGAATCTCCATATCGGAATTCAGGGATTGAAGCGACATGATATTTGGAGTCGCTACATCGTGAACTCCCGGTTCACAAAACTCTGAAAAGATCTGGACCATTAGATCCAAATCATTGAGGATCGTTAGATCTCATACAAGAACTCGTGTATCAGAATTCGGGGATTGAAGTGACAAGAGGTTGGAGTCGCTGCATCGTGAACTCTTGGTTACCGAAAACCCGAAACCCCGAAATCCTGAAACGATCTACACCATAGATCCTAGGAGAGGAACTTGACCGTTGGATCAAGTAGATGAATAGACCGTAATTTCAGAATTTCGGCAAATGGAAGTTCAAGATATGTAGATGCACGAATTCCCGATGCCCAAAACTCCGAAAGGAAAAGTAAAAATAGTGGGGGCCCCTGACATCGCTAGGAGTGAGGTGGACCTTCTTAAGGACACCATGTGTCACTACCTTGGTTGGAAACAACTGTGCTGTGGGCCCAGGGGGAGAGAGGTCAAAAATTCAGGAGTCGGGAGTTAGAGAGGGAAGCGAGTGCGAGAACCTCCGGGACCAAAACCCCAAAACCTGAAACCCTGAAGCCCCGAAACCCGAAACCCTGAAGCCCCAAAATCCTGAAACCCGAAGTTTCATTTGGAGAGCCTTGTAGCACCTAGAAATTAGCATTTGATCAGGGCCTGTGGACGCATGTGTTGGGGACTAAGAAAACGGGGGCTATCACCCAAAAATTACAGAGTCGAGCGGAACTTGAAAAATTTGTGAAGTCGAAATGTTTTGTTACTCGCGTTGGTTTATGAATGTTGTAGTTTTATTAAGGGTTTAAGGCCTGACAGACTTCGGTTGACTGCACGTTGTGTGTGCAGAGTTCAACGAGTGTCAGGACAGTCGCGAATCAATGCCGAGTATAGAAATGGAAGAGGTGTGGATTGCCTCCAATTCAGAGAACGAAAGAGAAGGAAGTAATTGTAAGTTTTAAACCTGCGAAGTAAAGCAATGCATATAGATTCTTAAGCAAGACATAAATTAATCAATGGCTCATACACAGAGTACACAAAGATTTTATACCGGAAACCCTCAACTGGGAAAACCTTTCTTATATTCATTATCTCAAATTTCACCATTCACCATACAATATATACAATGTTTTTAGGTATTCCGTAGATACCAAAACCCTAATCCCTTAATCTGGGATTAATTTACAAATCTGCTAAAAATAGCAAAAACTGCCCCCCGAACCCCGTCAACCCCGGACTATCGCCCGTTGCCCGAACCTTAATTTTGGGGTGCTACCCCAAACCCCGTCGGCCCCGGGCTACCGCTCGTTGTTGAATGCTACGTGTAATCAGGGGGGGCATACCTGCCCCCCCCTGGGACCCCCCTAGGAAAGCGCACGATGCACACGGCACAAACAGAGCACTAGTGCGAGGGATCGTCAGACGCAGTTGTCGAACCTGACGCTCCCACACACACACATGCAAAGAATATAACACATACCCAACAGGAATGTCAACTTGGGAGTCGAAGGGTCTAACTCTAATGGGCAAGGAAAAGAGATGGATAAGGAAGGGCATATGATGAAAATCATTGAAAGATTGCAGAAAGATGCCCACGCTCGCCGAGCCAATAGTCGAAAGCTCATGAGAGTCAGGGATAGGCAGGGTCAATTCAACTTAAGGATGTTGAAGAGTCTGGAAAGAATAGAAAAGAGATTGGAAAAGGAGAGAGACACAAGAAAAATAAGGAGTCGCAAGACCTCTGAGAGAAAAAGAAGATCGAGGAGTGTCAGGAGACATCGTCGTCGCTCCCCAAAGCATTCTGGTAGGGAAGCACACATTAGTTCAAGCCCATCTCCTACCAGAAAACATAGGAGATCTAGGATGGATAAATTGAAAGGGGAAATGAACAAGATCAAACCTCCAACGTTCGATAGAGAACATAATAAGGAGGAAGATGTCGAAACATGGTTGCTTGGCATGAGGAAATATTTCCAACTGCAGAATTATTCCTCTCATGCAGAAGGAAGAATTGCGATGTATCAACTAAAAGGAAAAGCATCCATGTGGTGGGATCAGCTTGTGCAGGTGAAACACGTTAGAGAGAAAGATATCACATGGAAGGAATTCAAGAGGTATTTTGAGAGGAAATACCTGACTAAAATATACTATGACAGAAAGATGAAGGAGTTCTTCAAACTCAAGTTGGGCAGCATGACCATTGATGAATATGAATGAAGGTTTTTGGAATTACTGAAGTATGTTCCATTCATCAAAGATGAGGCTGTCAAGATCCAGAGGTATCTGAGTGGACTGCCACCTCCCATTGGTGACAAGATTCCGTATGATGATCCTAAGACTATGGAAGAAACAATGAGAAGAGCGAAATGCTTATATGAACAGCAAAGAGAAAAGCCTACTTTTCGAAAGGCTTGGATTGACCAGAAGAAGTTTAAGAAAGAACAGAGGCAGAAGGGAAACAAACCTTCCTTTTTCAGAAATAGTCCTCAAGGACATCCATCGTTTAGAGAGCCGAGAATGGCTGAAGTGGGAGAACAAAGGCTGAGACAGACACCCATTCAGTGTTGGGGCTATAAAGAGAACCACAGGTATAGAGATCGTCCCCATAAAAATGTCAAAGCAAGAGTTGTCCATAATGTTCAACAAGCTGAAAAAAGTGGAGGACATGGGCAGTAGAATGCCAAGGATCTATGCGGCCCTAGACAACAAGCAAGCTAAATTTCAGTCGCACATGATTGAAGTAGAAGGTATGATAAAAAACCAACCATTTACTATTTTAGTTGATTCAAGGGCTAGCCATAGTTATATAGACCCTAGAGTGGTAGAAAGTTTTCATTTGATAAGAAGAAAACATGAAAAGTCTTGGGTAGTTCAGCTAGCTACAGGAACCAAGAGGAAAGTCACGGAGTTAGTCAAGTCTTGTCTTGTAGACATGAATGGACTGAGCACGAAGGCCGATTTGAATATTCTACCTTTAGGCTCTTATGACTGTTTAATTGGGATGGACTGGTTGGACCAGCACCATGCCCTAACAAGGAATTTACATGCTTGGATGAGGAGGGGAATCGGAAAACAGTCTAAGGAATTCCTAGAGTTGTTACTGTTAGAGAAATCTCATCAATGCAGCTGAAGAAGTGCTACAGAAAAGGCTGTCAATTATTTGCAACCCATGTAAGGGAAACGCCTAAGGATAAGGTGTCAAGTATTGAGAATCATGAGGTACTTAAAGAGTTCAAAGATGTATTCCAGGAAGTGTCTGGACTACCTCCGAAAAGGGATATCGATTTCTCTGTGAATTTGATGCCTGGAGCAGCTCCAGTGTCGAAAGATCCTTATAGAATGAGTACGCCAGAGATGAAAGAGTTGCAATTGCAGCTTGAAGAGCTTCTAAAGAAGAGATACATTCGCCCAAGCGTGTCACCTTGGGGTGCCCCGATCCTATTCGTGAAGAAGAAGGACGAGACGTTGAGGTTGTGCATTGATTTCAGAAAATTGAACAAAGTAATTGTCAAGAACAAGTATCCTTTGTCGAGGATCGACGATCTTTTCTATCAGTTGAAAGGTGAGAAAATATTTCCGAAGATAGATCTCAGATCAGGATATCACCAGGTGAGAATAAAATATGAAGACATCAACAAGACTGCTTTTAGAACAAGGTATGGTCATTACAAGTTCACAGTGGTGTTGTTTGGACTGTCCAATGCACCTATTGTTTTTATGTTCTTGATGAATGGTGTATTCAGGGACTATATAGACAAGTTTGTCATAGTCTTCCTGGATGACATTTTTCTATATTCCAAGTCAGAGGAAGAGCATGAACAACACCTGAGGATGGTGCTGCAAGTATTGAGAGAACACCAGCTATATGCCAAGTTGATAAAATGCTCGTTTTATCAAAGGCAAATCCATTACTTGGGGCACATTATTTCAGAAGAAGGGATCGTCGTGGATCCTGAGAAGGTTGAGGCCATCAGAGAATGGTCACCGCCAAGGAATGTGGTGGAAGTTAGATCCTTTATGGGTCTAGCGGGCTATTACAGAAGGTTTATCGCAGGGTTCTCAAAGATAGCTCACCCTATCACTTCCTCTCAAAGGAAGGAGAAAAAGTTTCAGTGGACTGAAGAGTGTGAAAAAAGTTTCCAGCGATTGAAGCAGTTGTTAACCAGTGCTCCAATCTTGAAGATTGCAGATCCAAATGTGGATTTCATGGTGTGCATAGATACGTGTAAAGAAGGGTTAGGAGGAGTTCTCAGTCAGAATGGATTTGTAATATGTTATGAGTCCAAGAAGCTGAAAGAGCACAAAAAGAATTATGCCACTCACGATTTGGAGTTGGCAGCAATCGTTCACGCTCTGAGGAAATGGAGACATTACCTCATGGGAAGGATATTTGAATTGAGAACAGACCACAATGGTCTGAAATATTTGTTTGATCAGCCAACCTTAAATGCTAAACAAAGTAGGTGGTTGGAATTTATGTGTGAATACGACTTTGGGATCAAGCATATCAAATGAAAGGAGAATAAAGTGGTTGATGCACTCAGTAGGAGGGTGCATGAATTACATGCTACAACCATTGGCATGTATCGGACTGATATTAAAAGAAGAATTTTGGAGGCTGCAAATGTAGATCTGCAGTACAGAGAACTGGTAGCCAAGCTACAACAGGGTAAGATGCCACAGAAGATGGAAATTTATAAATTGGATACAGATGAAATACTGTTGTACAAGAACATAATTTTTGTACTCAATGTCCAGTGCTTGAAACAGATGATTTTGCAGGAGATGCATGATGTGCCTTATGCAGGGCACCCTGGATATTAGAAAATAGTAGCAGCAGTCAAGAGCCATTACTTTTGGCCAGGTATGAAGAGAGAGACTGTTGAATACATCGCCAAATGTATGGAGTGCCAAAAAGTTAAAGCTGAGCATAGGCACCCAGCAGGGTTGCTGCAACCTTTACTCATTCCTGAGTGGAAGTGGGAAGTGATGACAATGGATTTTATTACAGGATTGCCCAGAACAGCCAAGCTACATGATTTGATCATGGTGATGGTGGACAAGCTTACAAAAGCTGCCCATTTTATTTCACTAAAAACTACTCATAAGGCAGCAGATGTAGCTGACATTTTCGTGAAGGAAGTGGCACGATTGCACGGAATTCCTAAAACGATTGTGTCTGACAAAGACCCGAAATTCACCTCGAATTTCTGGAAAGGATTGTTCAAAGGATTCGGAACGAATCTGAACTTTAGTATAGCTTATCATCTTGAGTCTGATGGATAGATAGAGAGGGTGAACAGAGTAATAGAAGACATACTGAGAATGTATGTGATGGACAAACCATCAAGATGGGAAGACTACCTGCACTT
>JASDQU010818974.1:12879-26524 GCA_032191745.1 Picea mariana | reverse complement strand
ATATATATATATATATATATATATTGTACTTGTTTTGTGTCACTTGTTGTCATAACGATGGGGGTCATTACAGAAAGGGAGTCATTAAAATAATCATCAAAATATTGAATACCAAGAACTTTGCATAATATCCACGTGATAATATTGATAACCAAAATTCACAGCATGACAATCATAGCAATGTTCTAATCAAAATTTTGAATGATAGGCTCGGAATATATGTAAGTCATTTAATAATTTCTCATAGTTCCAAGTTATAATAAATATCATGACTATAACCATAGCAATCTCAAATCTTTGATTATTCAACGAAATATAGTCCTATAGCTCACATGGAATATCATGAAATTACTTGTAACAGAACTAAGAAAAGAAGAACCAATCATCAACGAAATCAATTAAAATCTTGTTTGAATTTCATGTTAGAAATCATGAAATTCAAAAATCAATATACATACAAGGAAACGATGTTAGAGTCGCTTCAAGGCTTAGACAAAATATTTACACAACTATGATACAAACCACTCAAATAAAATAAAACCAAAGAGAGACAAATCAAAAATTTAAATAAAATAAAAGGGACACTAATATACAATCAAACATAACGGAAAATTAGGGGGGTTGTTGTTTTCCACAAAAATTGGCTACATGTTGGGTGAACTCGTTATCTCTATTCATAAAGTAAAAGAAAAAGTTAGATTACAGAAATCAGAAAATCTATAAATTTCAAGTATCAATAATAGCTTCCTTATGACTAATTTAAAAGATAAGAAAAGTTACATTTGTACTCATACTCTTTTGCTCGATCTTTTAAGAGGGAACGAGGTTTAATTAATTTAAGATTGAGGAAATAGGATTTTGATTTGATTACTGAGAAAAGCTTACTTACCATGGGTGCAATCAATTCGGCTCATCTTTCTATTACGCGACATTGCTTCATTTCCAACGGGCATATTCAATACCTCGACGAAGTTGCCTTGATATCTTGCATACATTTCCACACTGCCAACAGACTTGTTCAATACCCCGACGGGTTTGTATACACTTTCCTAAACTTCCTATGTGTTAAATTTATTGGTTGCCTTTCAATAAATATATTTGAGATTGCATTTTTGCAATGGCGAGTAGGAAATGGGGTGATATTAGAAATTTATTTTGATATATTGCACTGCATGGAGTGAAACTGAGCTTTTTGTCTTATAATTTGTCATTCCCACGAAATTCATTTATGTGAAAAGGGATTAAACTATGTTAAGACCTTGCTACAAAGTACTTTCCTAGGTAACCTTTCTTGATAAGAATGAATTAATCATAAAACAACTTGCTATCTTGCAGAATAATATAGATAATAATTTTTTTGTCTTTATGTAATCTGGTAGTGATTCTCTTGTATTTAAGATGCATAAACAAGAGATATGTAAAATTCTCAACATGTCACTGATTGTTATTAACAAACAACACTCAAATATAAGCAAAAACAAAGCATCAATAAGAGTAAATAAACCAAAATAGAAAACAAAACAAGAAAATCAGAAGTTGAAAACAAAAAACAGGAATATTTACATGTGTTATTTACATATTTACCACAAAAACAAAAGAAATCAATCAAAATAAAATACAAAAACCAAAATCAAATAAAAAACAAGAGTAAATAAAAGCCAATCAAATTTTAAGCAAAAGTGAAAATCAACCTCTTGTCAAATTTTGCAATTTACCTAAAAAGAAACTTTTAACTCAAAGGAGAAGATAACCTAATAAGCCATAAAAAATGAAAATTCAAACAAGACAAAAATGAGAAGAGATATCTCAACATAAGAAAAATTGATATGTGTGTCTTCAATTATATTGAGATCATAATTGGTTATGTCTTCAATGATTTGTAATGCATTAGTCTTTTATTCGAATGAAAATACTAAATCTAGGGAACAGTTATGAGTATAAGACGAAGTTATATTAAATGTCTATTTCCTTTGAAATATCTTGTTTCAAAATTAAATATTAATGGAAAGCCTTAATGATTATTTATTAAGATGAGGCTTACAATATGGCTTAAAAACAAGATGAACATGATACTGAATTAAAATAGGAAAAAGGCATATAAACTCCCTGAGGTAGCTTGTTTGTGATTTGAGCAACATCACAACTACTTTGCCTAACTTGAAAGCAAGAAAAACAAGGCGAGTATATTCCAAATCTAGGTTAACAAAAGATTTGAACCTTCAAAGAAATACATGATGATATGCAAAATGAAAACTCAGATTAGAAAATAATAAAACCAGGCATAAACTAAAACTAGAATAAAAATTACTAGAAGATGAAAATAAGTATATGAAATTTACCTTGAAGAATCTCGTTATGGTTTACCTTCAAGATCTCGATTTTCTCCAAATTCTAGGTTTTCAAGAAGTAAACTATTTTTATGATCAAGATTAAATAACAGGAAGAAGTTACATCTTTATCAAAGTTCACATATGCCTATGATCATCATATTTATTTGAACTAAACTAAGGCAAGCATCAAGTTTAGAAAAGAAAGCTATCCAAAGAGGAAATGATTTTAAATCCATCATCAAGTATTTAGAAAAGTATTAACATGAATATTATTAAATACTTGAAATGTAATTTTTGGGAAAAGAAAATTTTCAAAAGAATATTATGAACCAATTTTTTCCCAAAATTAAGGTCTACATTCTAAAAAAAACTTGTCGCTTGTTTATTAAACAACTAAACTAATCAAGCAAAATAAATGAAAGGAAAAATAAACTAAACTACTTCTACTCCTAAACTACTGTACAAGGACAACCTGAACTAAGTAAAATCATGTCTCCAATGGAGCCATTCCATTTGTTTTATTCCTGCAATTATATGTAGAGAATGAATGAGTAGCAGAAACTGGATGAATAACAAACAATCAAAAGAAGAAATTAATCTATTATGTACATTTGTTTCTAACATAAACAATAAAATAAATTTATTAATAGGGAATATTGTTAAGAATGAATTATCCAACCATACTATTATCCTATCATGAAAATCAATGTAAAATTGTTGAAAGGAATACATGGTTGAAATAATAATATGCTCACCCTGTAGAGAAGAGTTAGTATCATTTACAACAGTAAAAGCATAACAGTAAGAATTTACATAGTTACAAGCATTGTTTTCATTATTGTTACAAAACACAAAGGACTTATCTACAAGAATTTCCTTTGTACAAGTATTAGCTGAAATAATGTGATCAGTATTAGAACTAACATCTACTTGTGTAAAAATCTCAAGATCATGACAAAGAATGGGAACTTGAATGATAATATCTGAATCATAAATAGGCATGGATCTTTCTTCTTTAAAATCATTATGATAATTAGAAGATTCAATATGAGAATTAATTGTAGTATGATCAGTAAAAGGACACCCTACATCTTGAAATATAGACTGATTATGAGAATTGACAACACGAGGACCTGACATAACCATCACCCACGGGTGAAGTGCCCCAATATTTTTAATCTCTAAATCATCATCATATTTGACTTCAATATCTTCCTTAGTAAAGAATAAATAGAAACAAGAAGAATAATCAAATGTGCATTGATAAAAGTTCTCATAGTTGGGGGGGACGGATGGGCTCTATGATTTCTCTCTTCACTGAGGTCCGCGAATGCGGTTAACCTTTTTACAGTCACCCTTTGCTACCATTCCGGTAAGGATTGGAACCTTACCTAGTTTTTCACTGGGTTTTTTTGCAAAGGCTCGGGCGGTTTTCTTGGTCTTTGCACAGTCTACAGCTATGGTTTCCACAGCTACGTCTACACCGTGTAATGACTTGCTTTATCGGGTGTGGAATGAAAGGAGTTAACCATGGAGAAGGCACCATAACACATGTCCTCTCCGCATCTTTTGAGTAGGGAATACTCTGGATTGGAGTTCCTGGCAGATAATTTTTCACCTCTCAGTCAGGCTCTGTTTTCTCCCCCCGAGTCTCCTCCTCCCCTTACTGGTAAGAAGCTTGCTACCTTCTCACCTTCCAGGAATGATTCTTTTGCTGGTTGTTTCGGGACTTTCTCGAATTTTTTGGCTTCGGGCCCCCTTGTCTCTGAAGGAGGCATCCCCTCCTCTCTTAGTCCTCTAGACGATCTAGCATTGGACTGGCTCTCACAGGTGAAAGGGGGTTTTTTTCGTTCTTCGTCCACTACCAGCCTAGACCACAAAGGAAGCAGTTTTTCACAAGGGGGCTCAAAGGCTCGTGTTGTCATAGGATTTATTCAAGGTAGCGAGGTGTTTAGTTGAGCAGTTTCACCGAAGGTTCAAATTTCCTCCAAAGGTTTTATTTCTGCTCTCCTTGACGTCGAAAAGCATAGGAGTTTCACTCAGGAAAGAGGGGTTGCTTCTCCATTCTGCCTTCCAGTCAGACCGAAGGACACCTGGGATACTAGGGGATTTCCCAGTGTGCGGAAAAAACATAAAAGGAAAGGACTAAAGTCCAAAGATAAAGTGGGTAACCTTGTGCTTGGGGAAGAGGTAGGTATGAACCTGGTTGTGCAGTTGTCAAACCAGACACTAGTCAGGATGGCCAGTGACAGGTCCTTGGCTCTCAAAACCATAGTAGAGTGGACCCATTCGGTATGGGAAGAACACCTTGGTTATGTCCCAGAGGTTATTGAATTAAGCAGAAACTGGTTTGCCTTCGATTTCCTTCTCTTGAAATAAAAGCAGAGGAAGGACACGGGTATACAAGCCTCGCTACTCTTGATTCAGGAAGCTCAAGGACTCTGGTCTCGGGTAACCCTCTACTTTCTTCTCCTCCTATTATTGTTTTAATTAAAAATTTGACATTAGAGGGAAATGAGTGGTTGGAGGCTCTGAAAAAACTGCCTTTAAACAATGTCACTATCTCATTTCCTGAGAGAAACTCAGACTCTTACAAAGCAGCTTCCCTCTCGGATGACCCACCCTCTCCCAAGCGACTTTGTCTTAAAGAAGAAGCCTCTTTGTCTTCCTTCCTCTCAAACGAGACTTTGACTTCCCGCTACTTCCTAAGATCTCGAAAAGATGCCCCGTCCATGGGAGGGTTGGGAAAGGAGGAAATCGCTTCCCTGGACAGGGGAGGCCAAGGGAGAAAATCCTTGTTTTCAAAATCTCAATCCAAAGCCAAGATATATCTTCTGGCTGGAAAAAAATAAATCAATTGAATAGAAACTTAGAGCATCGAGGCCTCGAGGCAGGGTTCCGGGATGAAGATTATGTCCTTCAATTGCAGGGGTTTAGCAGGTGCCCTTAAAAAACCTGCCTTGAAAAGGGTGATTTTGACAGAACACCCGGATGTTTTACTCCTTCAAGAAACAATGGGAGTATGTGAAGAGGTAAAGTCCATCCTGGAACTTCTCCTCCCTAGATGGAAGTTTGATATAGTGGATGCTTTGGGTAGGTCTCAGGGTTTGGCCATAGGTTGGAACACACATACCATTCAAGTCACTAACTCCTGGGGTTTGGAGTTTGGACTTGGTATTATGGTTTTGGCTCCGGATATAAAAGAATTTATACATATCCTAAACATCTATGGACCCTATCACAGTAGAAAACCTTTTTTGGACTCTCTTCTCACAAAGTCCTTCTTTAAAGAACTGCTAATCTTAGGGGGATATTTAAACCTCTCTTTGGGACCTTCAGAAGTGTTGGGGGACAGCTCCAGGCCCGACCCTCTGGCATATTTTTTTAGTCAAAAATTTTTGGAATACATATTAACAGACCTTGACCCTATTCTTCTCAAGCCTACCTAGAAAAATAACAGGGTCGGAGTAGAAGGATTTGCAAAAAGACTGGAATGATTCCTAATAACCGACTCCCTTTTGGACAAACACTTAACTTTAAAGCTGTGGATTGGTTTTGGAGGCTTGCCAGATCACTATCCAATCTTCCTAGAATTCAGACAAGGATCTGAGAAGCCAACCAACCCTTTTAAATTTAACAAAACATGGCTAGAAGATGACTCCTTTCTTGGACTGATAAAGGAACATTGGATACCTTTAAACATGATCATCCTCAGTTGGAAGCCTTCCAGTTCGCTAAAAATATGAAAAGGATCAAAGAAGTGGTAAAACCTTGGGCCTGTCAAAAAAGGAAAAATGAGGACAAGGAACTAAAATAAATCGAACTTGAATAACAAATATTCTCGGAAGAAGAGGGGGGAGTTTTCGCCACAACTTAGTCAAAAATCAATCTACTACTTCTAGAGAAAAGGAGGAACAAACTACTCAAGGAGAAGGAAGAATCTTGGAGATTAAAGAGTAGAGCTATCTGGCTGGGAGTGGAGATGAAAACACAAAGTTCTTCCAAGCTTTTTCCAAAGGAAGAAAAAGTATCAATACTATTTGGCAATTGAAGGACTCGGCAGGAAACTTGGAAACAACTTTTGAAGGAATGTCAAACTTGGGGGAAAATTGCTTCCAAAACCTTTTCAAAGAACAAACTCAAACTTCTATAGAAGAAGTGATACAAGTGGCACAATATTTTCCTAGATTTGTTGATGAAGTAGACAATTGACTCCCGATGGAAGAAGTTTCAGAAAAATAACTCATGGAAGTGCTTCACAGTTTCAAAAAAGACAAAATCCCATGCCCAGATGGATGTACTATCGAATTTTTCCTAGGCTGTTATGAGGTTTTGGGACCAGATTTGTTGAAGATGATAGAGGATACTAGAATTTTAGGCCGAATTCCTCAAAGCCTTAACTCTACCTTCCTAGCACTTATCCCAAACAATGATAACCCAGAGACTCTGGATGACTTCTGACCAATATCTCTTTGCAATTGTGCCTATAAGATCATTGCAAAAGTAATTTCTAGAAGGATTAAAAGAATCCTCTCTGAAAATATCTCGAAAGAACAGTTTGGCTTTCTGGAAGGAAGACAAATCCATGAAGCCATAGGTATAGCACAAGAAGGACTTCACAGCATGAAGATAAGGAGTTTAAAAGGAGCAGTTGTAAATATCGACCTTTCCAAAGCATATGACAGAGTAAGATGATTGTACATTCGTTTATTACTTACTCATCTGGGTTTTGATGTTCCCTTCATAAATTGGGTCATGAACTGCCTCACTTCGGCCTCTTTTGTTGTCCTAATAAATGGCTCAACATCCTCCTTCTTTTCCTCATAAAGAGGTCTCAGACAAGGGTGCCCCTTATCACCACTTCTCTTCCTCTTAGTAGCGGAAGGACTCAGCAGAGCAATCTCACAAGCAAAGAGTGCAGGCACTTTCTATGGAATCAAAATTTCACATGTCCTATACCTCACTCAACTACTCTTCGTGGATGATGTTTAATTCTTCAGTGGAGGATATAGAAGGGAGGCTGAGGTATTAAGGAATGTTCTATCTCTTTTCTCAAAAGAAACAGGGATGCAAATCAATGACAGGAAATCATCGCTCTCTACACATCTTTTATATGAAAAAGAAGAGCAAGCCCTAAGGCTTAATTTCCCTTTTTAAAATAAGACTTTAAATGATGGACTAAAGTACTTGGGTTTTCTAATAAAGCCCAATGATTACAGGAAAGAGGATTGGAAGTGGATTTTGAAGAAAATGGACAAAATACTAAATACTTGGAGTCATTGGTGGCTTTCACGTGCAGGGAGACTGGTACAGGTGAAATCAGTTTTGGAAGCCATCCCGGTTTATTGGATGTCCCTCTCTTGGATCCCTAAAGGAATTTTGGAGGCAGCCAGAAAACTCACCTCAAAATTTCTATGGAGTGGTAAAAAGGAAGCTCATGTAATTCCTTGGGTCCGCTGGGATAAAATTGTCGTTCCAAAGGCAATGGGAGGCTGGGGCCTGAAAAATATATTCCACTTTTCCAAAGCACTGGCGACCAAGGGGGGATGGCATATTATAAACACTACCATAGTTTGGACAAAGGTTGTTATTCAAAAATATATTGAACTAGTTCCCTTAGAGTTTTGGATCAGAAGTCAACAGAAGTCCAAGAAGGGGGCCTCGGTGATCTGGAAAGAAATTTTAAACGCTTTCCCAATAATTGAAAATGGTTTAGCTTGGAAACTCGGTAACAGACACCGATTCAGAATAGGGAAAGACCCTTAGCCAAGGAGTGAAGGTAAACATATACTTTCAGAGCATTTAATACAACATCTGCATACTTTGGGTTATTCTCATTTAAATAACCTGGCAGACCCTAGTCGCTCCACCCTTTGGTCACAGGGATGGACGAATGCAAATAGGTTCGGTTTAAGTGAAGAAGAAACACCAAAACTAGAAAGATACATTTTTTATTTAAAGTCCTCTCATATAAGACTCAGGGATTGCGAAGACGAATGGATTTGGGATCCGACTCCCTCGGGGATTTATTCTCCAAAACTGGGTTATCTAAAATATAACTCAGATTTAAGCCTTAGAGAGCATGTTTGGTGGTGGAGAAAATTGTGGAAGATCAAAAGTCTTGCAAAAACAAGATTTTTTATGTGGAATGTCCTGCTCAATAAAGTTCTGACTTGGGATAACCTTCAGAAGAGAAATTTCTTTGGCCCTGGCCGGTGCCCTCTTTGCAAATCTGAAGGAGAGAATACTTTACACCTCTTTCTAAAGTGTATTTTTATT
The DNA here is from genome assembly GCA_032191745.1 of Picea mariana. Classification (NCBI taxonomy): domain Eukaryota; kingdom Viridiplantae; phylum Streptophyta; class Pinopsida; order Pinales; family Pinaceae; genus Picea; species Picea mariana. Next base: position 17,915 of record JASDQU010818974.1, on the reverse strand, counting down.
ACCAAATTTTGGACTGAAGTCTCTAAACTGATAGATTTGCAATGTGTTTGGGAAGGTTGGGATTTGGAACACTCTTGGGTATCTTGGTGGAAAACAAGAGCTTTCAAATGAATAAAAGCACTTCCTTGATTGGTCATTTGGGGTGTTTGGCTCGTTCGTAATTGTTTCATCTTCAAGGGAGTCCCTTCGTCTCTAGAAATCAAAACAACCAAAAGTGTATCTCTATTGTCCTCCTTTCCCTCACAGAACCCTAGACTCACTTCTAGACAACCACAAAAGACAAGGATCGACAATTCTTCCCCCTGGGGATTTTTCGATGGAGCTTCTCAACAAAACAATTGTGGAGGAGAAGGACTCCTCTTTCTTTCAACTTCACACTACTTTACTTTGACCTTTGGTATTGGGACAGGGACAAACAACTTTGCAGAAATTTTGAGCCTTAAACTACTCATTGCCTTTGCCATTGAAAAGGGTTGCCACTCTTTAAAAGTTTATGGGGACTCCTTAAATGTCATAAACTAGATAAAAGGCACCCAAAGATGCTTAAACACAAGACTTTTTGCCTTAGTGGAAGACATTGATCATTTACAGACCTCTTTTGACACTTTTGTTTGTCAACATGTCTATAGGGGAAATAATAAAGAAGCGGACCAGCGGTCGAAAGAGGGGATTAATTTGGCTATGGGCCAATGGAAAGTAATCGAATATCAAAATGATCAAGCATATGAATATATGCATCAACCTTTTTTGGATTAAACAACATACAACATGAAAAAAAATTTTGCATCCTTTTTGCAATGATATTTACAAAAAAAAGTCTTTAATGAGGACCGGATGAAGTACATACAGCAGCACCTGTGTACATAAAATCTAAAGAAACAAGAGTTTTTTGTGGAAGTTACAAAATGAAGAAGCATTTTCAAAATGCAAAAGATAACAATCAGCTATAGACTCCAATGTAACAGAATACACCAAGAGGTGTATATACAAAATGTAATTTTGTTCACAATGATGAAATAAAATTACACTTTTTTTCCTTGCCAAAAAAAAAGATCTCATAGTTGTTGAAAGAATAATCATTTAATAATTGATTACTCTAATTAAAAATGACAGGTAGTTCGTCATTTATTAAATTTATGATAGCTCCCATGTTTTCTAGAAAAGCATTTGAGTGCAGAGAGACTTTTAAATGATCGTCAAATGAATTATGATCAGCAAAAAGATCAGGGTATGATGAATAATGACTATTTGAACAGATGAGATGAAATGTCTCCCTATATTTAGAATCATAAATTGTTTCTTGAGTTCTCGATTCTATTTCTTCATCATTATCCTTAGCACATAGATCAGATTCCTTATTATTTGAAATAATTTCAGGAATGTCGTATGTTAGATGGAATATAAATTCCTGAAAATTAATATCTTAAACATATGGCTGAGGGTTATTGATGGCATCATAAAACTCAGAAATAGTTGTTGTAGGAAGCATGTAATTAATTGAATCATTATTGATGATATTTTCAATTTGAATTCATGATTGTCGATTTTCTACATTAGCATAATTATCAGAATTTAGAACAAATTCAAGATCAGTATTAATTTTATCGGATGTATTCATGTTTTCCTAAGATTGTTCATTCATGATTTCTATATTTTTAGTTTGAACATAATCAACAACAGGTTCATCAACAATAGTGAATATATTAAGGAAAATAGTATATTCTTGCTCATTGTGATTAATACAAGGAAGAAAAAGAAGGTTTTAACCATCCTATTAATTCAAACTGAGAAGGTAAATTTTCAGATTGGAATTATAAACAAATTAATTTAAATATGGTACGGAAATCTTCAAAAGATTCACCTTGGAATCTACGAAGAGTTTCAAGTTCATAACATACCTTGTCATAATCGTATTCTTGAAAAGCATGAAGGAATATTCTAGCAAATTCATTCCAGCTATATATAGAGGCAACTGGCAATGATAGACACCAATGTTTGGCCTGGCTTGTAAGTGTAAGAGTAAAAATCCAACACATGATACTTTCATCAATATCATAATTTTTGCAATTTAAAATAAATTGAAAAATGTGATCAAATGCAGAAAAATTAGACTCACCATTAAACTTTATTTTTTATAAGTATCTAACTACCTTCGTTGGAGTACTTGATGATGCTTGACCAAAGATACAACTCCAAATAGGAAGTTTAGAAGAAGCCATTGAATAAAAATGGAAGAATTAAAACCAACAACTCAAAAATGATGAACTTGTCATGCCCACTCTTTGGTGGCCCTCCTTCTAGTGTAAAAAATGTTGATGTCCATAATTGACCATGTTCCACATTAAGGGTAATCACTCAGTCAGGGTCCCAATTAGACCCTTATCCATTTGGGATGGTGATTCTGACTGGGTTTGTGGGTCCAGTTACTCTTATCTACAACTAACTTAATCTAAAAAGTTAATCTAATAAAATTAATTAAACCTAAACTAAATGAGTAAGTTGAAATGAGGGCTCAGCCAAGCCACCCAAATGGTTGCTCCTACGAAAGGAGACTTTTACAAATGTTTTCTAAATGCAATCTAATTTAAGATGCATACAACAAAAGTAAATTATAATCTATCTTAATCAGGGAGATATACAGATCTCTTTCTGATCAAGAGAAAGATAATGAAATATGAACCAACATTGAACTTAGAATAAAATGGAGTTAGCAGATCAAAGAAATAGTTATAGGATCTGCCACTCGTTTAAACAAATATGTACAAACAATTATCAGATATTTGTTGTACACATATCTAAATTCAAATGGAAATTCATTTAAGCTAATAGATCATGTCAAGATACAGGAACAGTCCAAATATAATGACAAGAATAATACCAAAATGAATACAACACTAAGTTGATAGATAGTTATGCAACTCAATGTAATAACACATGCTCAAATACATTATTCAACCCTAAATCCATCTCCGTCCAATCCTACAAGATAGCTTAGCGGTGATTTTAAAACAAGCATAAATTATTTTAGTCTAACAACAATGTTGGAAAAGATAATTCGTACTCATTAAGACAGAGAATAAACAAGGACTGAATAATCCCTTTATTAAATCCCCAAAACTGGCAACAGTGATCCGAATGGTTACAAGAATAAAGAGTCATCTTTTTTTGGTTCAACATATATTTAACATTCTACAAGAAAAATCCCCCTTACAACAGTGCAAAGAGTACTTACTCTTCCAGAAAAAAAAATCCCCCCTGTGTTATAACTCTAATTTGCACCAGACATGCATACCTGGCATCAAGCCATCTCATTTTCCATTTTTTCCAAGCCACTATTGAACAACTCTTCTTAAAAACACCCTTTTTCAAGGCACACGTGCTCTACTCCACTACTGCACGTGTGTATACGCTAGTTGACCCACTACAGCCCGCGTATACCTACAAAAGCACGAGAAATGGAAAGTTGCAGATGGAAATCACAGTTTTGGGTAAGTTACCTAGACCATTTGACTGCCCATAGCCGGTCACTCGACCAAATACCTAGCCCTTTCTAGCCTATAAGAGAAGGGGTAGGGGTCCCATTAGAAGGAGGAAAATAATTATAAAGAAACTATGCCCGATTTTTCATTCCCTTTGCCCCAACCTTTTGCAACCATTGTGTGAAGAGAAGCATATACAAAAGAAGTTCGAGCACAGTTGAAGAGGATCCCAAGACCAGATTCGAGGAGCAGTGGGCGATCTCACTATTGTAAGTTACTCCTGTGAGATTAATGAAAGAAGTACTTTTCTCGTCTTGCCATATGAGGTTTTTAATGTTTAATATTGATTATATTTTGATAGAATCTCTAACCCATTAGTTCATAGATCATATGCATGTTTGGAGTTCTTTGTTTGTCTATTTATCAATGCAGATCAGCTTTGGGAGGAGATTTGCATTCAAGGAGAGACCAAACGTTAAAGGATCGACATCAAACACGAAAACTAAGGTACAGTAACTTGATCTTTTTAACCATATGAATAATGGGGTTTATGATTGGGATGATGGTAAAAAGTAGGAGACTTTAGGTCATTTCTACATGCATTACAAAACCCTTAATGCTAGTCCATAGGGGGATTTCCCACCCACAATAGAATTGGCGACCATACTGGGGAGATATCTAGGGTTTTTGGGGATACTTTTTGGGTTTTTTAAATTGGTTTTATTACCTTTTTTTCTGAGTTTCTGCAAGACTCTGAGCTAGTAGGGATTCTGGTCTTCCATACCAGTACTCCCTGCTTTCTTCGCTTGACTGTTTTTTCTTTTTCGGGAAGCTACAGAGGCATGTGTGGCCTGTAGAAGGCCTGCACACGTATATGCGCGCCCTGACTTCACACAGCCCGCATACATACATTGGCTACTGAAGGATTAGTAGCGTGTCTGAGTCCATAATTTTTTTTTAAAGAGAGGCAGTCATCCTCTTCCCTATCAGAAATGATCCTTCTCAGGGGTTTTTTGGATCTAGTTCTGGTCTCTATTGTTGCAGTCTGTAGCCTAGATATAACCTCAGATTAGCTTTTTTTTAACAAAGTTTCCCTTCACCGTTTTCTGTCAAAGTAAGTTTTTGTGTCTTCAAGGGATTCTGGTTCTCAGTACCAGTGCTTGATTGCTTGTTTTCATTTTTTTGAGGAGTTGCAGAGGTGCACGCGACCTATAGTGGGCCTGCACAAGTGCACACGCACCCTGAACTTGCACAACCTGCGTACATACGCTAGCTATTGAACTGTCAGTAGCGTACCTGTTGAGAGAAAAAAATTAGAAGAGGCAGTCATCCTCTTCCTTGTCAAGAGTCACACCTCTCAGGGATTTTCTTGATCTAGTCTGGGTCTTTGTCATAGCATTCTATAGCTTAGGTTTGATTACAGCATAGCTTTCTTTTTCATTAAAATTTTTTTCCTATGTTTTTCTATAATAGGGTTTTTAGACAAGTGTGAGAGTCTGCTTCAATCATCTTGTGTGTTATTGTTAGTAACTCTTTGTGATCTGTGCTTAGGCCATA